>CM046035.1:81056262-81303762 GCA_025215565.1 Flaveria ramosissima
TGTCTTCTGAAAAGCCTATACGCGGCGTATAGGCTTTATTTCGAATTATATTGACGCGACTTAAGATTCTTTCGTTGATATATAAACGCACCGAATATCAAACGAATGCGTTCATATTTCGTTTGTTACGAAGGAAACGTTTGATCTTAATCGAAGGAAATTAGCGTTATGTGGTTCAACATTTTCTTCTGTCACATAATTACTCGGTAAACATTTGATTCTTATTTCATTAAGTATTTGCATACATATATACATATATTTGAATTGAATACTTAAAAAATCGTTTCAACTAACTCGGGTTCCATCGATGCTAGTCGGTTACGGTAAACTTAAATAATTTTCAAGTTTTTTTATCATAACCGACTAGTATCGTGGAACCCGAGTTAGTTGAAATGATTATTAAGTAATCAAGACATTTATGTGTACGTAAGTATGTATATAAAAGAAATAAGAGTTATAGTTTTAGAGAAAAATTATCATGCAGGAGATTACTACCAGATTACGGGATCAGGGGCGTCGACTCGATCGAGTTGAGGATCTTATGGATTGGCACGTTCAGCTTGAGATTGCACGAGCCCGTGCTGCTGGTATTGATCCTCCAGACTTGCCACCGCCTCGACATTACCCAGATTCACCGTAGTTTTTTATATTATTAATTGTACTTTTATTTTGTTATGTATTTAAAAAACTTCGTTGTTTATTTATATTTTCATTAAATGTTTGTTTTGTTTTATATGTTTTATTGGTTAATTAAGATTTAAAATTGTCGATTACTATGTTACAAAATATAACTTATACGCAAAGTGTCAACCTTAACGTGCAAAATAAAGCCGACAAAAATTTTTATACGCACAATAATATATAAAAAACATTCCAACCTATACGCCGCGTATGGGTCCATACGCGGCGTATAGGTTCTTCACCATACATAGAAATTTTGCATAAAAAATTGGGAAAGTTATACGCCGCGTATGGACCCATACGCGGCGTATAGCCACCCGACAAGAGTCTGACACGAGTCTGCTCTGGTCTTGTCAGAGAATACCCTATACGCTGCGTATGGGTCCATACGCGTCGTATAGGGTATGTTGACTCTCCTGTCAATCGACCCTATACGCGGCGTATGGACCCATACGCGGCCTATAGTGTCCACGGGTGTTGATTTAAAATTTGGAGGTGTCCAAATAAAACCACCCATTTTTTATGCTTGTTTTTAATGTTTCTATTGCTAAACAAATAAGTGTTACTAACTGATTATGTTGTCAGACATGTAGCGACTGGTAAACCCATTACAAGTTTGTCACAACAAATTTTTTTTAATTATAGTGTTTTATGTAAATTAAATTTAAATTCCAGAATTTATTACTTGCTATTAATTTCCAGAATTTATATTTTATTTTAAATTTTCAGGAAATTAGATTATATTATTTTTATATTACAAAATACTTTCTACGGATATCTCTGTCGGTAATATTTCAAAGGTACCATGGCTAAACAGGAGTAGTCGGTAATTGTTGTCGCTAATCAGCTGGTAGTAGAATTAAAGTGCAATCTTGTGTAAGTCGATAATCCGTTGCTAACTTGTCTATGAAGAATCCATAGGTATTCCATTGAAAATGAAATTACTCTGGACTATATTTCTAAATTTCTAAAGGGTCATTACCAACATATTCTTCTTAGTATCTCCTTTCAATGACAGATAGATGACGGATACGACCATCAGTGATACTCATTTGTTTTATAGTGTTTTGTATATGTTAACTAAGATTATTATTCTTTATTAATATTATTGTGTCTAGTATGTGTTTCTTTGATACGCTAGTTTAATTCGTTCTCTTTGATGTTCGATCTATGTCACCTATATATATGTTTGATTTCTGTGTTTCATGTGTTTAAAAATGTCTAGTTGGTTAATCTTTATTGATCATGTGAGATAACATACATTTATATAATCTGTTAAATTTTATGAAGTCATGTTTCATATAACGAGAATTTACATGACATGTAAATCAATAAAAAAAGGTTGTGTATGTAGTTCTACACATAGGTAGTGATTGTATTACTAATCAATAAAAGAAGTATGCTCTTTCAAAAGGTTCAGTTATTTCCATATAACAAAATTTGGTTGATAGTACTTTTTCGTGCAAACAAGAAATTAAATATGTAAGCTTTTATATAATTTTAACTGCATGTTATTTTTAAGAATCAAAACAAACACCTCCAAAATTTTTATTTCTTTTCCATCATCTCTTCTTGCTAAAGTACTCATTAGCTAAGGTTAAATTTCATAAAGAAAATATAGAATTTATACAAATTTGAATCAATCAATCCTGTTTGGTCAATTAAAGAAGACACATTTTCTTTGGCTTTCTGCAAGCTTCCATATATATAAACAAATCCTAGTTAGCATGCCATACACATGTGGCATGCCATGAGTGCTATCATGTATGTAAAAATGATGACTTGGCATGCCACGTGTGCAACCGCGAAACGCATAAGATATTGAGAGCTGCAGAATATGAGTGCAATTAGTATCCATGTGCAAGGTGTGATATAAAACAAACAAGAAAGCATTGATGTTTAAATTGATTGAGGTCTAGTGGCATCTCTACAACCTTAGAGCAATAAACCCACATAAAGTTTTGCAGGCAGCCCTTTATTCCTATGTGGGACTTGAAGGGTGAAAAGTGCAAACATTCCAGCCACTTTTGGACTTATAAAGTGCAAAAGTTCAAACCCCTTTTCTCCTTTTTGCTGATGAAACAATGTCTGATGTTGAGGAGGAGGTGGAGGATTGGAGATAAAGATCAATATGAATCTTTCTTTTACTTGTTTAGCTAAAGATCCGTACGCGCTGTGGGACCCACACTTGTTTGCCCATGGACTGACGGCCATCCGTCCGCTTGCCATTGCCAGGCGCCTCTAACCACCTATTAATATAACCGACGCCCTCATTCTGGTTTTAGATTTAACCAAGATTCGTATGCGTTTTATAACCTTAGAAACAACAGTTTAAAGTGAGAGAGGATTGCAAGTTGGTTGGTTGTTGCCAGAAGGAGAATATATATATGTGAGTGGTGGAATACTTAAACAACATCAAAGATTACGACCCACGAATTTCGATCTGGGTGCATATCTAGTGGAATTGAGACTCTTTTTATCTCTAACAAATGACAGTGTAGAAATAGATCCTTCAAACATCTCAAAGGACATTAAAGTTAAAAGTCAAGAAATCCTTTGGTACTGCAGGCGCCATGTATCAAGTCAATATCCACAAATTGGTGCCTTCATCAGAATGATCCAATTCGTATATTCTTGCTCTTTTTACCCTTTTGCTTTGCAAAAAGTGTAAAGTTTCCACATGCTTATCTTACCTGACCACCATTGGGCATCTACTGTTTGTAAATGCACCAAGATTATGATTTACGCGCTATCTAACCATACAAACAACATGTTTTTCGCGCGATTATTATAAAATTTGATCTTGCAGGATATGAAAATGCCACATAAGTTAACAGATTCAGCTCATTTTTATTTGGTTTATAGCATAATAGATCATATGGAATATATTGCTGATATTAGAAATGAAATTGAATCACTTGATGTATACAACATCCATAGACACAAACCAAAACTGGAAATTTTGCATGCTTATAAAGAAGAAGCCTTGAACACACAGTTCACAAGATTTACTACAGTACATTATTAACCTCATGAGTCATGACATGAATGAAAAAAAAACAGTCACAATAAGGAAATTGTGCATCTTCTAGTTATTGGTTACGCGCTTTTGTCCCAAAGCTTTGTTTAAAATAAAGGGAAAGTGCAGTATCCATCTTCTGTGATGAGTGTTGATGAAAACATTTGGTCCACTTCAATATCAACGTTTGTTCTTTTCGCGAAACGGCCTTGGATCCTAGGCCTTGTTTCTGCGTATGCTTTCCTAGACGCGTACCTAATGGTTTTCTCAAACTTTCTTGTTTTCTTCTTCTCTCGGTACCTTAGGACTCGCGCCTCTCTGTCTATTGGTGTGAGTTGTGTCGGCATTTGAATCGATGGGTTTGAGTATAGGTCAATTGTCCCTTTTGGAGTCATTGCATTTGAGATTGATACTTCTGTTATTGTTGAGTCTGCTACAATTCCAACTTCCATTGATGAAATGGAAACCTGAATGAAAGAAAATTAAACGGGTCAGCCGTCTAGCATAGACTCCATAATGCGAAAAACATACTAAAGGAGACAATATTAATATGTTTTTGTATCTTAAACGGGTCAAATGAAAATTTTAGCTAAAGTGTATTTCAATGCAACAGCCCCTCCTAAATCATTTCATTCAAACAATAGTGGTTAAAAATCATAAAGAACAAATTTTTATTCATCAAAAGCTAAAAACAATAGAAAGACAAGTGTCTCAATACTCTAATCATATTCCATAAAATGATCTGTTTCAACCCGAACTCAGACTGATCTGTTACTCAACCTATTCACACGACTAGTGTTGTCACCTAAACACATACCTTATTAATTTAGTCGGGCCGGGTCAGGCAGATGCTGTACTCCTCTACAAAAGTTTGACCCTTATTCGTGTATTTTGCGGCTCCATAATCGCGATTATTGAGCAATTTAGATGATTTTCGCAAGACGGTATGAAAGCAAATCATGTGTAACAAGTAATGGAAATTTGAAAGAAAACTTACACTGTCACCAAGTGATGCAGAGTACCCATATCCACCATTGGAGGTCTCATACTCCATCCCCAATTGAAACTTCTGATTCTGAAAGTTATGATGATGAAGCTGATGATACTTCATCTCTTCACTCTGCACAGGCACCACACTATCAGCATCACAACCTCCATACCTCTGCTGCTGCTGCTGCTGATGTTGATGCTGATGCTGATGATGAATAATATTATTAACACCATCATTCATGTACTTATAATCATCATCAATCTTCAAATCATCACTCAACTGAGTATCCTGACAAGAATTATAATCCACAAGCTCCAAATACTCATCACCATTAACCAAAAACTCATTCTGATTTTGACCGTTATCTGCAGGAGAATCAAATATCAACCATGATGCTGCTTCATCCTCGTCCCCATTCTCCGTGCCTCCCTTGGACTCCGGAGGCTCAAACCCGAGCCCAATCACGGACCACGGCTCGGCGGCTCGGTGTCCATACACCGAGCCGAAAATAGGCATCACGGGGACGCGGTGGTGGCGGCGGGAAAGAAGGTTAGCAGAGTGGATGACCGCGTCACATGTGGTGCAGAGTGACGCGGCGTCCGCTTTGCATATAAACGCGGCGGGAGCCTGCTCGCAGGCGTCACAAACGCGTACGCGTTTGTGGCGGGACGAGAGCTTGTTGGCGGCGTGGATCTGCGAGTCGCACCTGGTGCAGAGGTAGGCCAGGTCGGCCTCGCAGAAGATGGTGCCGGGGCTCGAGCGGCATGTGTCGCAGAGCCTGGCGCGTGTGGAGGTGTTTTTTAAGCATAGAGTACCAGTGATATCTTCATTTACATTTAACATGATGATGGTGAGTAAGAGTGGTGGTGTTGGGATATGGTGTGGGTTTGTTAGGTTGTTGTGTGAGTTTGTTGGGTGTGGGTTATTAACTTATTATTGTTGTTGTTATGTTTAGGAAGTTGGAAACTCTAAGTGGGGATGAAGAATCAAGGGGATGACACGTGGAGGAGAGTTAATGGTTGAGGGGGTGGGACCCAGGAATCAATAAAAAGTAGGGTTAGAGGATGGATTGGCGTATATTTGATTGAGAGTTGAAATCAGAGGGGCTGCTGACTCAAGGGGTTAAGTGTTGTTAATTATATTGAGTGTTTGTGGCCATGTATCTCACCTTAGATGGCTTCTTCTGGCACGTGACTTATAAGTGGGTGGGACTTTAAAGACTACACGGTCTCATCTTTGTCTATGTTACTAACGGGTGTGTATGGTGCGGTTAAGATTATTTTGGAAATCGAAACCGATATTAAACTGATATATATTAATATATATTTAAGTAATTTGTCTTTTAGTTATGGTAAAAAAGTATTTTTACATTCACTTAACTTGAAAACTTAAAAAAAATTAATGTCAAGGACCAATAGTTTTATAATTTCGTAACAGTTGGGACCAATCCCGTAATATGAACAAATCACAAGGATCAATCGTGTAATTAACTCATTTATAAAAATGATTATGAGTAAAGAAGAAAAAATAACGATAAATATATAAAAATTATTATTTAATTAAATTTAAAATAATAATACTTTTAAGGTAGGCTTCCTCTTACTTTCCTTTTCGTCTTCTTCAATTTTAATATGCAATTCTTGGTTGACAAGGCTATAAGGCAATGATCATTACTTTCAACCCTTAAAAACTACACTTTTTTTAACTTAATAAATGTGTCCTTTTTTCCTAACCTACAAACACATATTCGACTTAAAGCATTCTTATCTCATTCTTCATCTATATTTCTATAACTAGGTTAGTCCTCGTGTAATACACGGATTGAATAAATAAAATATTAAATAATTATTAATAAAAACTTATGCATTATAAATCATACTTGAAGATAAAATATGATTATAATTACGTATACTTTAAGTAAATAAACACTAATGTATTTTTCTTAAACTTTTGTTTTTATAAAAAAATTATGATTTTTAAATATATTGTTTTAAGAGAAATGATTTTTTTATTTAATTTCGTTGTATTCTGTTTTTTATAAATTTTTTGTTTTTAAAAAGTATGTTTTTAATAAAAAATAGGTTTTTAATTTATTAAATTATACATTTTTTAATTTAAAAAAGGTATGAGTAATAATATTAGTATTCAATGTTATTATTAATAATATAGAGAAATGTGAAAGTAAGTATAATGATGTTTACGATTGTTTCACGCTTAGTTTGGTTTTTTTATAGATAGATATATAGGCTAAAAACTCATTAAATAAACAGATTAAATTTTAATATAAAATATATATGTAAAATGAACATGAATAGTTACAGTATAATATTTTAATGTAAAATATAATTAAAATTATATATGCGTAATAGTTCAAGAAATAAAACAATTATACCATCTTTTAACTCTCTTATGTAAATAGTTTTATTTTTAAACATTCGTTTTAAATTTTTTTGTATAAAAATATTTTTTTTAAAAATATTGTTTTAAAAAAACCCGGTTTGTAATTATTCTGGTTGTTTTAAAAAAACTGTTTTAAAATATTTCACCTGTTTATAATTTTTGTTTTAAAACAAAACGATTTAAAATATTTTGTTTAAAAATTGTTTAGTGTTTTAGAAAATTTCATATTATATAAAACTTTAGTTTTTTGTTATTTAGATTTTAATTAAAAAATGTGATTTCTAATTTCTTTCATAAAATATATTTAAAAAAAGATAGTTTGATTTTAAAAAAATTAGATAAGAGAGAGAAACATAGCAATTAATAGAATTTATATTTAATAAGAGAGAGAAATTTGTAGAAGTATTTAAATTACTATAATACCATTTTGGATGGAAAATTGATATATGGATATCTAGAAAAATAACAAGTGTCAAAAACATAACTTAAGAGAATGACAAGTGGCAAAAGAACTTGCTTTATTAGAGGTTATAGATTACATTAAAATTACTATTTTTTTTACTTTTCAATTAAATAATACATTTTAATATTTTTATCATTACATTTTCTCTTTCCTCTACTCACAATCACTTTCAAAAGAATTAAAAAATTAACAGAGATCAACATTGTTTTATCAAATATAGAGATGAACAGTAATATGTTTTCTATCCTACACTCACAACAACTTAAAACCATTCTCTATAATATAGAAAACACATTCACAAATATATAAAAGGGTGGGATGTGAATGCTCTTACATATACTTTAATTTTTAAAATTATCTTATGTATATTTTACAATATTTAAACTTACAAATTTTAATTGAATAGTACATAATTTTATCAATAAAATTTTCCTATAGGGACTCATAAATACGTGTGATTATAATCACGATACCTCGTATCTCTAACTCTTAGGCCCCGTTTGGTTCACAGAATTCTTAGGAATTGGAATTAGAAATGAAAAATTTTCCATCCAAAATCATGTTTGGTTGGTCAACCGATGGAATTGGAAATTAGAATTGGAAAATTTTTTCTCATTATTCACATTCCTTCCACTTACCCATGGAATGTTTTACAATCCAATGGAATATGGAAAATTAAAATTTCAATTTCACTCAAAATTGACCAACCAAACACGTTATCATTTTTAACAAGATTCCAATTCCAATTCCAATTCCAATTCCTTTGCAAAACATTTTGCGAACCAAACGGCCCCTTAGACTCTTTGGTTGTATAAATACGTTGTAACTGTATTTGAAGACATTTTATGATCTACAACAGTATTCCTACTATATGGTCGTCGCAAACAAATAATTATTTTTATATATCACTAAATTGATTTATAATGTGGCTTCTAAAATGATATGTGACTTTTTTTTATAGAAATAATCCTCAAAAGTCAAACTCTGATTTACTATAAATTTTTTAATTTATATTACTTAAAAACAGTGTTGTGAGTGAGGGATTGGACCGGCCGGTCCGACCGGGAATCACCATGGCCGCCCACATGTCCGATCAGGTGTAGTTCGTTTTGGAGGCATTGAACCGGCCGGTTTATCCTCAATCGGCGGTTGGAACGGTCGAACCGGAGGGTTGAACCGGTTGGATCGGTTTTTTATATATATTTTAAAATTTTTAGTATTTTTTACATATATTTATTAAGATAGTTATAATTTTATATTCTAATAACCGGTCCGACCAGTCGAACCAGTAAACCAGTAGGACGTCTGGTTTACTATCCGATCCGGTTCTGAAAACATTGCTTAAAAAGATATGATATTATCGGTAATCACCCTCTTTGTTTTCTCACAAACAACTACGTTTGACCTTTTCAATCGGTTTATCACTAAATAGTAAATATTAAAAATTTAAAAGTTTAACACTCTGGAAAAGTTGATCATAGCTATGCTAACGTCTGCTTTCTAATATTAAATAAAAATAAGAACAGTATGACGTGAGAAGCAAGACTAGGACAACTATAAATATACTTCATTTTCAAACTCATTCACCATCTCATATTATTCTAATAACTATAAACTCGTTGTGTTGTTTCCTCTGTGATGATCTGTACGGATCAGACTCATTGTTTGGGCCTAGACTCCGATACGGTTCAACTCATTGGACCCAATCTTACAATATAGGGGGAAATGATTGTGTTTGATCGGTTTTAAGCCGGTTTCGGAAATTGGACTATAGGTTACAAAGCAATTCCAAACCTCCGGTTGGATTCGGGTTCAGCTAAACCGGTTTTAGAATCACGCTCAGTTCAAGTTCAAAACCAGGTTCGGTTCCCAACCCCTCTTTTAGTTCACCTCTACATTTGAATGACAACAAGCAAGATATGTGACGATATGTGACAGGTTATGGTCATATTATTATATTATTCTCATGTCCAATTATAAAACTATGTTTTATACCCATTTGGTGCTCGTAACACTTGCTCATTCGGTTCGTGAGTACATCCACGATTATTTGGTATAGTTGTTTATGGTCTTATGTGGTCGAAAGTTACATGGATGCTCATGACCCGAAACCCAATCAATAATTCACCAAACACCACTTGAATTCAAAATGTTTTATAATTTTATCTTGTTAGTTTTGATGTAAATGAGGACAATGATGATCTTGTTGGTTCGCTCGTCGTGCTTAACGGCAATGTTGTTGCCATGATGATTCATCCATAGCTAATGTTCTGAGTCCCAAATTATATTTTATTATTTAATTCAAGCTTATTTTAATTTTTAAAATTTTTCTGTTTATTTAATTTTGATGATAGGACGATGATGATCATATTGTTTGCTCGTCGTGCTTAACGGCAATATCATTGCCTTGATTATTCTTCTATATATATTGTTCTGAGTCCTAATCATATTCTGTTACTGAATTCATGTTTATGTTTTATTTTTAAATTTTCTACGAAAAAAAAGAAATTAAACAGAATATTTAACTCTGACTCTACTTTCTTTTCCGTTAATGCTTTTGTTGATAAATTATTTCTAAGATACTTGTTTTTCACTGTATTCTGATGCAAATTGCAAAATGAGTATGGCGATGATCATACTGGTTCGATCATGCTTGATGTCAATATTGTTGCCTTAATGATACATCCATATCAAACAATCCGACTTCTTATTCATTTTTTTATTATTAATAATACCAGTTTTAGTAAAATCGTGTATTACACGGTTGATAAAAAATATAAAATATAATAAAATTTATTATTTATATAATGGTACTTTAAGATATAATACTATTAAAATCACGTATGAAAAATATTTTATAAGTAATAAAACAATAATATCAACTTTTTAAACTTTTGTTTTAAAATTTTTATTTTTTCCAACTAAAAAAAAGTAAACATTTTGTTTCAAAATAAATAGTTTAAAAATGTCATGTTTTAAAAATAATTCTTATTATAACATCAATTTTATTTTTTTGTAATAATTTTTCTTTTTATAATCACCTATTTTGTAATAGTTCATATTTGTAAAAAAGTTTGATGTTTTGGATAAAATTTCTTACTTTAAAAAAATTTGTTTCTTAGCAATAACATTAACAAAAAAATCTCTTATTTAATTTATTAAGAAATTGTTTTCAATCTAAAAATAATTTAAATAAGATTATTAGTAACTAATATAATTATTTAATAATACAGAGAAACAAAAAAATTGATGAGATACAATATGGTGTACTTTTAATTACTATTTTATTACGGTAGAAAATTTTCATGTTTTATTTTTCGTTTTACTGCAAATAATTAACTCCAATTCTTTTATTTTTTTCCCTTTCAGCTCTGGCTTTTCTTAATAAAATTCTGTACAAATTAACGACTTAAAACTAGAAAACAGAATCATAATAAAACTTTTAAACAAAATTAAATACACTTGTAACTTTATAGATGATTTCATCTTGGCCCTGAGAGTTCTATAGCTTGACCAAGTAAGGAAGAGTCATCGGTGAGATCGGAGAATCTTTCCGACGACGACAGCCCCGGCGTCCTGTACTTTCCGGTGGACTCGATGCCCTGTGAAGCCTCCCATCTCTCCGCCAGCCCGTCGCCTTCCAGCATTCGTACAACTTCCGACATCTTTGGCCGGTGCCCCGGAAGATATTGTGTGCATAATAATGCCACTTTTACAAGCTCCTCTAACTCCATTGTGTCGTAATTCTTCTTTAAGTCTTTGTCCACTAATATATCTAGCTTCTTCTCCAGGTGGATCTTCTTCACCTGAAGTGAATGTAAAGTTTTAATGCATGATGTACGTACAACTCTTACGTATAGGAGAGTAGTAAGAAAAGGTTTTAATATAGGGTCCTCATATACAGAAATCGACACCCTCTATACGCATCTTATAGCACCATACGCGGTGTATAGGGCTGTCAGAGGGCTATACGTCTCATATAGCATTATACGACCCCCTATACAACACATATATGGTTATACGATACGTATAGCAAATTTTGACACTGACTGAAAAAATTCAGAGAGCTGTCAATTGGATTATTATACGCCCCATATGAGGCTATACGACCCGTATATAATTTGAGATGTTGATTTAAAATTCCATGGTGTCTAAATATCCCAACCCTTAAATCTTAATATATGATGAACACACGATTCATTTGTTATCCCACTAAAACATTAACTTATTTTTTAAAATATAATGGTTTAAAAGTTTAATACGCTTTAACAGTTTTGATTTAAAAAAATGTTTAATTCGTTCAAATTGTAAAACTGAACCGTTTTGAATGGTCTAACTAACTCAACCAGTTTAACCTCCCCAGTGATTTGTTAAGTTTTATTAAAACCGATCAAAGGGCCGAGGGGGGGGGGCTTCTCTTTTTTTCATCGGTAGTATTAAATTTTAGTCCGTAAATGTAAATTTTTTGCTCGGCAGTGTAAATTTTTATATAAATATCGAGTTCGCCCGCCCAACAAAAATTAATTTCGCCCCCGCCCCCCTACGAGAATGTTCAAGCTCCGCCGTTGTAGATAACGAGCACCAACATGTGCTGTGTGATTGCACGGTACAAGTAAACTATGCATGAGGTTATAAAGCTTACCCAATCAAGCATAGCCCCTTTCTGGCTTGCAGCCTTGCCAAACTCTAGAGCCCTTTGTCCAGTGATGAGTTCAAGTAGAAGAATCCCGAAGCCGAAAACATCAGTTTTCTCAGACGACTGACCCGTTGAGAGATACTCGGGTGCTATATGGCCCACGGTGCCTCGAACGGCGGTGGTTACATGAGAATCTTGGTGGTCTAAAAGCTTAGCCAGCCCAAAATCACCCACAACAGCCTCACAACAATCATCAAGTAATATATTTGCAGCCTTCACATCCCTATGAATGATTTTAGGGTCACATTGCTCATGAAGGTACAACAATCCCCTTCCTGCCCCTAATGCAATTTTCTTCCTTGTGCCCCAATCCAACACAGGTTTTGCTGCCAAATGTACAACACCACATTGCATGAGTCTTGATTTATGCTCATAATTTCAAGATTTCTTGAAACTAGAACACAAGTACATATGATAAACATGAAGAAAGTGCATATATTCATGCGCTAAATACAACATATAATGCATTAATGCATACCCTTTAGACGAGAAGCCACACTGCCATTGGGCATATATGGGTAGACTAAGAGCTTTTCGGTTGGAGTCATGCAAAAGCCATATAATCTGAGGAGATTTCTGTGCACTGCTAGACTGATCATCTCAACTTCTGTTTGGAACTGTCGTTCTCCGCCAGCGGCACCGCCATCTTTCAGCCGCTTGACCGCCACCAACGTGCCATCTTGGAGTGTCCCTTTGTACACATGCCCAAAACCTCCTTTTCCTAGTATGTTCTTGTTGCTGAAGTTTTGTGTTGCAATTTGAAGCTCCCGGAACTGAAAATTTGTTAAATTCCCCAG
This sequence comes from Flaveria ramosissima, assembly GCA_025215565.1. Lineage (NCBI taxonomy): Eukaryota > Viridiplantae > Streptophyta > Magnoliopsida > Asterales > Asteraceae > Flaveria > Flaveria ramosissima. The sequence continues at coordinate 81,069,310 of CM046035.1, forward strand.
CGAAACTTCGTCGTGATGCTTATCTGCATTGTCATGTTGATTGGTAAATGTTACAATCTGAAAATGGTAGACAAGATTCATTACACATTGACTAGTCAAAGTAAACAGTTTCTACTTTAAGATAACTATCAACTTTTCGCATTTTTGAAGAAGTTGTGATAACTACACTAAAATTTGTACAAAGATTATGAATGGAAGGATGTAGGTGTTGAATTCATCAGCACATCCACCTCAATTTCGAATATGAAAAGTCGACGATTTGACCTTAAAAGTCAAATAACCCACAAACCTTTTACATCAAAGAAAGGTCCCTGATCATGCCTTCGCCTCCACCATAATAAAGCAAGTCCGAAAACGATCAAGAAGATGCATCCGAGGCTTGTACCGATGGCAAGAGCCACTTTATGAGTTTTTCTTCTTGATGGGGTGTTAGCAGCTGCAAATTATAATCAAATCAAACATCATAAGAGATCAGCAAACGCCCTTTAAGTGGCTATATCAGTATATCATAAACAGTAGTCAAAATGACTACAATCATACATTGTGTGGTATTTAATGGCATAGAGATGGGCATAAGTGTCATTCCATAGCATTGTTGCTCAGATCCTGTTGGGCACATCAGTGGGTTTCCAATAATGCTGCAATTAATACAGATTAGATATGTTTTGGTGTCATAAATGCATTAGCTTTTTTTGTACAGTACAAGTATGTATAAACTCACTTGAAGGTCTTGGAAGGAAATCTAGGAACAGAGCCACTCAAGTTATTAAAAGACAAGTCTCTGCAGTGAACACAAAACAAGACTTTGAGTCTTTAATCAATTACACATTTAACATTTTGCATGCATTTGAATCATAATGAATTGGGAGAAAGATGAAGAAATCTTACACAAATGCAAGTTGGGTCATGTTAACTACTGATTCTGGAATTGGCCCGGAAAGACTGTTGTTGTTTAGCCTCCTGAAACAGTTCAGAAGTTGAATGTCAAGAAAAACAACACAGAATAAGAACCCTAAAAACAAGATTTTGTGTTCATAGTTTAGAGAAGCATACATGTATTGAAGGGCTGTCAAATGTCCCAAAGAAGATGGGATTTCATGGGTGAAATGATTATCAGAAAGGTCAAGTGTTTGAAGCATCTTCAGCTTACCAATTTCTCTAGGGATTGGACCTGTGATGTTATTATTCTGCAGTAATCTGCATCAAAGATTACCCATTGTTTAAACCCTAAAAAACTGAAAAAATAATAATACTGTAATTTGATTGATGCTTACACAATCTGAAGATTGGTGAGGTTGCCAATGCTGGGAGAAAGTGTGCCAGATAAATTTTGACTAGGTGTTCCCCTGAAGAACATCAAAATTACAATTTACTGTGATGTTTTTGACATTTATACACTGAAATACACATTTTGTGTGTAAAGATTATGAAGAAAGACTTACAAGCCAATGACTAAACTCTCAGCAGAGCAGGTGACCATAGCCCAGCTACAAGGATCAACAGCATCAGCATCCCAGTTTTCAAGAACACCATGAGGGTCCAACAATGAAGCTTTAATACCCATTAAAGCTTGAACTGTAAATCAAAATACCCATATGAAAAAACTCATTCTTCAGGTTCTAAGAACCAGAGTTCACAATAAAGATGAAGATTTACCTTCAAAGTTCACACCTTTTGGTGAAAGCAAGCCATTTGAACAGACCCAGAACCACAAAAATAGAAAAGAAAACACAGTAATCTTGCCTTGTACTCTCATTTCAACACAAGTTACTAGTGATTCAAAAGAAAATATGAGTAGATTTTGTTTTGTTAATAAGTGCAAATATGCAATGATGTGATTATGCCTTCAGTTTTTGAAACTTGGTGGTGATCATTTTCCACAAGAATCTGAAAAACTCCAAGAAAAAGCAGAATGAGCTCTGTATTGTTGTTTTTTTGTAGTAGAAAGAGAATTTAGCACGCCTAAAGAAAAAAGAAAAAAGGAAAAGAAAAGCAGAATTATTACTTTTAGTATTTTGTCATCAACTGAATAACTTGTTAAACATTAAATAATTAACAAAATCAGTGGTTATTTTACAGTGAAGAACCAAATATGACAGTCAAAGTTAAAAAAAATCCAAACTGAAGCAACAAGCAGAAAAGGATAAATTCTATGATATCTTCAAGAATTTATTATTATTTATCTCCAAAGGACAAAGAAGAAAACGTGCAATTGATGGGTTTTATGATCACTAGTCATGTTATAGTCTAGATATATGTTCTCGAGTTTTATAGTTTGTTAATGGTTTCTTTATAGGATTTGTTTATAGTAAGACAATGAGGAATCAAACATTCCCTGAGTTTGGCCATTCAATATACTCACAAATGCCATATTTGTTTAAGGCAAAAAAACATAGAATTTGAGAATCTCAAGGTGGTTGCACATCTCAAAATTGGTGTTTTCTTTTGGGTGGGTAGGGGTGTCCGTAGGAGGGGTAGGGGTGGGTGACGGAAGGTGTGTTAGGCTACTCGGGGCACCCTTAGTAAGGGCCTCGGGTATTTTGGTTTGGTCAGCAACATCGTTGTCGGCACTTCAGTAATCAAATCGGGTTTCAAAATCAACGACTACGGTAAAGGTTCAAACGAAAACCCTATTTTACTGCGAACTTGCGAAAACCCGTCAAGATCAATTAAAATCACTATTTTTTGTTGAAATAAATTTATTACTCAAATAAAATATTATGGTTTTTAATGTATATATGTAAGTAAATTCACAAATGTAAAAAAGATAAAATTAGTGTAAGTTTTCTTTAAACCTGCATACTAGTGTTAACTTTTTTTATACTTGTGAATATACTATACATAAGACTCATGATCTTTTATATGTGTAATAATATTATTCCGATAAAAATAATGATTTTTATTAATTATGGTGGGTTATTTCAATTCCCTACAATAATACAGGCTTCTCATTTGAACCTTACCCCGACATCTACAACCTGACGCTTTTGCTCACTTTTTGGTCGTTTAATATTATAAAAGATAAATAATATAATTGAACTCGTCTTTATTGTATTTATATATACTCTCATATCTTCTACTCTACAAGCACATTATCCTACATATTTATTGCAACATAATGAATCGTAAATTAGTACTTCCACCCAATTCATCAGATAAGTTCAGGTTGACGAGTGTGTTTTGAGTAATCTCCAATTTTTTACGAATACTATCGCGCAAGCCGAGGTTGAAGATACAAAAACAACAGAAAAACATATGTCCTATGATGATGAAAAATATGAAGAGGTCCTAGTGGAAAACTTTTGTTTTTTTTTTTGTATTTATGTATTTTACTAACGAAAACTATTTTTTCAGCTGTTTTATATTTTGTTTTATTTATTTAAGTTAATGAAACTGATTATTTTGTGTTTTTTATATATTCTTTAGTCTTAATTTAAGAATGAAAAAGAAAAAATAATTTGGGTAACTATTCATCGTTATTCCTATCAATTTGGGTAATTTTTTATGAATTTATTTAAAATTAAGGTGGCTTTCATTGGTTGTTTACATCTATATACTTTGAGTTGTGTCTCTAATACCTTTAGCTTACCGATTTTACTAAACCTTAAACCCTATATTTTAAATACTAGTTTTTAAAAATGAAGTGATTGAAAATAAAATCTCATCACGAACAACATAAGTGACATTTGAAAATATGTTTAGAGTGTGGGTGAGCTTGACATTAAAAATACTTAGACAATTCCCATAGCAAGGGGCAAGAGTCCACGATCTCTCCTTTGTATCTGAATCTTTAGGTGGATCTTTTTTTAGAGCATTTATAGTGGAGTTTTTAAAAATATATGAGTGTGTTTTTTATATTATATGAAATGGTATTGAGTGCTTGTGAGTGAAGTAGATAGAAAATATTACTGTAATCAGTATAATTGAAAATTCACTATTCAATCTCTATAAATTTTTTAAAAAAGTGGTTGTAAGTACATGAAAGAGAAAAAATTAATGATAAGGGTATAAAAATTATTATTTAATTGAAGAGGGGATAGAAACACTAGTGATTTTTAATATAATTATATGGATAGAGATGAGGAATTCACTATTAATTCTCTTAAAAAACACATTACCACTAAAATATCTTATTAGGATAAAAATCAATGTATTTCTTTCTTATTTTTTATATTTTGAGATTCCAATTGTATATATTACTAATTACTAATATTTTTATGCATCAAGTGTTGTATTTTATGTATAATGGGTTGTACCCTTGGTTTTTTTATTTTTAAAATTTTACTTTTAGCCGTAATACTTTTACATTTTTTACAATTTAACATCTATAATTTTTCACTTTCAACTTTGTCCCATATATTTTTCATATTTTATAATTTTTCGTTTTACGACTTTTACGAGTTAACACACCGCAAGGTGCGCGTGTGGTTCAACGTTTACACTTGTTTTTCCCCTGGAAACGGTTTCGGCACAACGCGCGGATCTTAGATCAACTTAGTTTTTAATGTTTTACGTTTCACGTGGGTGATTCAACGTTTTTACGTCTACTTTCCGTTGAGTTTTATTTTTTTTCATTTTAATTTTTTTAATACAAGTTTTTCGGTGTTGGTGGTCACTGACAATGATATGACATTGATGTTACTTGACACGGTTTTACGCACCCCGCCGCAACGTGAGGGCTTAATACTAGTTTAATATTAATTATCATCCTTTATATTTGGTTTGAATATATCTATACTAATAAAAGAAGCTATTTGTAAACACATGTCATAAATCTACACCTTCTAAATCAATGTTCCTCTTCTCTATCTCCTAATAAATAATTATATTAACTACCAGTCACATTATTTATTTATTTTTCATATTAAAAGTATTTTTTAATAAATTAATAAAAAGATCTTTCTATAAATACAATTTGTAAATAAATAAAAATAATTTTTTTAAAACATCAAAACTTTTTAAAATACAAAATATTTTAAAACATGTGTATTTAAAAAATAAATTTTCATGAAACGAAAATAATTAAACTTCAAATTACAATAAGAAAAGATTTTAAAATTAATTTTTTTAAAACTATTTATTTTAAAATAAAATGGTTAAAATCAACTTGTTCTAAGAAAACAAAAAAATAAAAAGAAAAGTTTAAAACTGATATCGACGTTTTATTATTTAAAGTCCTAACTCATACATAATTTTAATAATACCTTATATTAAAATATCATTTTATAATTAATAAATTTTCGTTATTAACTATTTAATATTTTATTTAATTAACTTGTGTAACAACATTTGAGACCAACCTAGTAATAATATATAAGATGAATAACTAGTTTTTGCTTTAAGCTATATGCAGGGAGTGTGAAAAAGACCAAGCATAACGATCCAAAATTACAGAGGGTCCAAGTGTAAATTTTATAAACTATATGCGCACATATATTATAAATTATGCACACATATAGACAGAATCGCAAAACTGGTCTGTTAAAAGACATGCTTTGTTATTTGTACCCGGGTGTTGTACGAGTAGTACCTTTGTAGTGATTGTTGATGTCATCAACATAGGGTTATGTCACACAGACACACAGTGATGAAAATATGCTCGTTTTACAAATGCCTCCAATAGAACTTTAACTTTACATTTCTAGTACCTTAGGATTCAAGAATCATAATTTAAGTCCTTTACTATGAATAGAATACTTATATGAAACTGATTTAATCATATCATTAATGGCTCGACCCATTTATGACCAAACCCAATTACTTTAAACTTTAGCCGTTTAATTTCATATCAAGTTGTGTTATGTCAGCGAGTAGTTTTAAGAAAATGTCAGTTATGGAATATCTAATCTTGGCCTCGTACTCGTTTCAACTCAACCTTACTAATATATTCTGTCATGTCATGCCTATACTTTCATGTATAAACTTGGTATTCGTATGTATTGATCGTGTTCTTGTTGTTTGTTCTCGCTCTAGTCTATCCGATTAAGTCTTGCAGTTTTCTTTGAGTACGGGTATAATCAAACATTTAAACGGTACATATTTCAATATATGATGTAGAAGGAATTCAAGAGCAAATATTTCTTGAAAGAAAGAATTCATAACATTTAACAAGGTGGAATAAAGCAAAGGTCCCCCAGAGACAGTTGAGAAAGAATCTAACCAAACCCGAATGAAATTGACCAAACATAAAAATGGAAACAAGATGCCTTATTATTTGGAAAATGACAAAAATGTCCCCATGGCTTGGCTTATAACAGCTGGGCAAAATTGTCTCTTTCATATTCAAAAATCAAATACATCCATTTGTAATTAAATTTTAATTAAATTAAGATAGGTTTTGGGACCATTTTCCACTAAAACTAAGATACTGAATCCTAGACTGTGTGTAAGCACTTACATATTTGTCCTCCTCATTATACCAATGGGCAAATTTGTCTTTTCACCATGAAACACTTTGGTTACCGCTATTGTTGAGCATTTACACTAACTTTCTTATCCCATCCTCGTATTTACATTAAAAACATTATTTTTAATTTTTTTAATCAAATAATATTTTTTTATATTTATCATCATCATCTTTTCTCTCTCATTCACTCACAACCATTTTTAAAATATAGAAAAATTATGAGGGTTGTACCGTGTTTCCTTAAATATGGGAAATCTCGGTATAATTCCCCTAAATTTTCACTCTACTTTTTACTTTCAACCACTCACAACCATCACTCATAATATAAGGCACACAATCACATCACAAATGAAAAACCTAATGTGAATGCTCTTACAAAACATTTTACAGTAAAATGTAAAGACGTTATAGTGAATGAAAAAAAGAACTCTGGATTTCATGAGAGTGAAAAAACGTAAAGTTTTATTGTAAGTTGAGAAAAATTTTAAATTTGATACTCAAAGCTATGAGTTTTGGGGCTTCGACAAAATTTTGCAGGCTGGTTTTGTAACTTTTCATGGTATGAAAGTTCATGTATGGTTGTTTTAATATAATGTGAGTAATGTTTAATGTTTATAGCTTTCGTTTGATTACACTTATTTGGTATCTTCTCATGGGGACACAAGCCATGATGTCTTCCTTGGTACAACTGTACAAGTATTTCATCACGTGGTACAACCATTGCATTGCTAAAAGGTGATTGGGGTTGATTAATAAGTACTAACTAAACATGTCTCACACCTTACCTATAATGATCCCTAACAAACAATGACGAGCAAATGAGTTTGTTTTTATGGTACGATGAAGAAGAATGTTTAGAAGTGCTTTTTACGTGCATTCTCACATGATTCATCGAACCTTTAATTTATTATTCTTTCATATTTTTTTAAAAAAGAAGCCCTTTTATATTATTTGTTTTATTAAACAAAAGAGACGGTATTTTTCTTTCCGAAGAGATTTACATTTAAATTTGCAACTTTTCGACCACATATTGGTAACATGTACGTTTAGTTTTTTTTTAATTAAAAAGTATTTTAAGTATGTTACTCATAGATACTTTTCATTATAAATTGACAACTCTGCAAGTTACTTTAGAAAATGAGGCCTTTGATGATAAAGCAACAAAGTGGTCCAACAAAAGGCATTGGCTCTTCAATCTTGTATTAACTATATATTACTAATTAAAGTTGAGATGACATTAAAATGCAGATTAAGGTGTGATTTTTTAGATAAACATAAACCTAACGTGAAATTTGTGAGTTTAAGTTTAGTCTAGATGGAATAGGGTTAGGTTTAGCTCGAACTCACGGGCATGTTCTGTTGAACAGATCATGTTTGTGCCAACTTGACGTGTTTGTCATTTAAGATGACAATTTAACACGAACATGTTACCACAACATGAAGTTAGACAAGCTTGGGTTTAAGTTAAACATGTTTCGGGCATAAGCAGATTGGCACGTTTATGACACGATTAGATCGTGTCTAAACAAGTCTTAACCGGCCTAAGCCGTTTATGACATAAATAAACATGTCTTTTTTCTAATCTTTTAAAATCATTTAACATATATTTAGTTAAGACTTCTATAAGTTTTTTTTCGAATATGTTATAAATTGTTCTTGAAGGATATATATTATTATTGTGGAGTGTAATATTTGGGGCATTTATTATTATGATGTTATTTGTTAATCGTGTTAAATAGGTCGTGTTGTGTTGTGTCATGTTACTTAACAAATAATATTAATCATGTTAATGGGGTTGTGTTGTGTAACACTATTATAAACATGTTTGTATTAATGTTTGAAGAAATGACATGATTGGTCAATCATGTTGTGTTCGTGTTTAATACTTTTGTTAATCATCTCTTTAGGTTTGTTTTGTGAGCCCTATTTGTGGGTTGAGTGGTATAGCCCATTTATTTTTATAATCATTTTTAATATGTTTACTTAATTACTTACAATATTTAGGAAATTTTATGCTAATATTTTTTGGTTCAAATAAAAATTGGCATAGTTAAAAAGATTATTGCTTTACAAAATAAAAAACAAAAAAATGTATATTTGTAATTATTAATATACAACAAAAGATGAATAACTTATTTCGAGTAAAACCAGTTGTGTTCATGTCAACTCATAAATACCTTTGTCGTTATTGGATTCATACGTTTAACATGATTTTTGAGTTAGTGAAAAATTTTCGAACTTCGTATTAAGCCGACCCTCCAAGCCGCAACACGACATGCTTAACAATCAAATTATATATTATATAACTTTTTCATATAAAAAAATATAAATAAACAAATTCTTCAGCCACCCGCAAATACTGCCCCTTAATCACGTGTGGACTCATGGCTGCTTCATACCTTCGCATGGAAAGAAACATTTATACAATAATCTATCTCGTACAAAGTGCTCTTGGATGTATAGTGGGAGCCACTTTCTTGAATTATCCTTCAAAAATCAAGAAAATAATGAAAAGTTTAGAGTAAAAAAAATTATTGAATAATGATGACAAGTTGATTGCCATTTGTCATATCCATTGTTCAAACATTAGTTGTCCCATTGTTTCTTGGCTACATTCCAAGATCACACACACCCATGAAAGAATCACAAATACAAAATCCACATTCTTCATACTAATCATGCTATACCAACTTGTACTATGCATTGTGAGTTGTACATCATTCCATCAAGATTCAATTTTACAAATGGAAGAAAGTGTTGTATGAGACAAGAAACCTATTCATACCATCTTGTTTGGTCATTCTCACTGCGCTTTGCTCACGATGAGTCCCTCGTCCCGGACCACATGTCAAATCATTTTACTAGAATGGCAATGGCTCGTAAATAAGTTGTCGTCTATACCATCTCGTAAAACTAGTTTGTGTATGCAGAATTTGATACTGATTTAGCAGCACATAGTACAATGCATTTCTGCATTACTCTATCGCTTTCAAGTTGATTTTCAAACGATAATCTTGATAAACCATTATTATATAAAGCATATAACAAAGTACTTGTAGCCTAATGGCATCTGACATAATGACGTTTACATAGTGGTGTCACTTTCATGAAGTTAAAAGTTTGAGTCTTATGGTGAACAATAATGTATATTTAGAAGTAGAGATAGATGTGTGTATTTACTGTTTTAAAAGAAACATAAAACATATTAGTTAAGAGAATATATAAGTTAGGATGTATTGTTATGTTATATTGTATCGTAATTAAAAGATATGATTTGATCAATCGTTTTTACTATAGAACACCTTCAGCAGTAACGATATGAATGTTGTGTAGTGTAGTAAAAAGAACTGATAAAACACCAGAGTCATTAATCATTACCATCAGTAGAAACTATATAAACACTAGGAACAATGTACTGTGTTGGTTTCAGACCCAAGATCATACTCACAAACTCATCTTACTTCAATTACTTGTAATCCATACATATAAATAGACTAAAAGAAAACATGCAAACATGGGTTAGTGACTTTGTACTCCTATAAAATAAACCCACTAACACCCACTACTCAACTACTAAGACTCTTTCAAAACTAAAAACTTGTTTCATACTTAAAATAAAACATGACTCAAATACTAGACCGTGACCCGACTTGACCCGATCAAGATTAACCCATCATTAAGAACATGAAAAAAACCACCAAGAGAAACCATTGAACTAACCAACACAAATCAAATTTCAATTTGATTGAGTGGTGCTGCTAGGATCTCATTAGATGTATCTTGCATCTCGAAGTGTTTTTGGTTTAAACTTCACCGGACATCTTATATTCGATTTCAAACCCCTTGGTAAGAGGCTTGTTGCATATTCTTCGCATATTGCGACTTTGTTAGCACAGAATCAAAAGATTGGCAGTATTCTTTGAGAGTAGAGTAAGAATAAGTTCCTCTCATTGCGTCTCTAAGCATGGACTGTGCAACACATGCTGACATCGATCGAGCATACTCACCCCAACATAGTTCAGTGATCGAAAGCCCACAAATTCTTATATAGGGTTGGTGACATCGCAAAACAATTAATTACCTTTGAGATGGATTGCCGCGTATCCTCGCATGGTTCCTGGTGCTGATCGCCATTGCTCATTGTTTAAACCCCAATCAAACACATAGCTAATAATCTCATTTCAAAATATCCTTCGACTCTTCGAGTACAAGCAAGCTAACTGACTTAACCACCTTGACAGTTAAGTTGGTTAAATATTACAATTGACATCCCTAACTTTTAATACTTGTCTACTAGCTACTAAAGTTCAATTGACATGCAACATGTAAGTTTTGAAACATCTACAAGGACTAGTGTACCTTAGGTATAAATTGCATGATTGCCAGCTACAAATGATAACATTTACATAATCATGCTACATAGGCCATTAATACCAAGAAACAAGCAGCTCCATCCCACAAATATTAAATCAACTAGCAGCAGCAGCAGCAGATTATGACATCAAAGCATAGCAAGGCATCAACATGCACTGTTGCTTAACATTACTGGAAAATGTTACAAACTATAAATGAGTTCATGAAAAATATTATTGAAAATGTAATTGCTACCAACTTACCAAAAATCAAAGCGAGAAACATTTGAACTTCAACACCAAAAAAAACTCAACCATGTTCTTCTCTCACTTTGAATACAAAAGAATTATTGATCTTTATGCAGCCACAGGTGTCGAGGCAGCTGTATCTTTAACACGTTTCATTGAAGAAAATAGATTCAAAACATCTACATGGTTTCGGATGTATCTTGGGCATTTTGATAGAAAATCTTGGGCTTGGCTATGCCTTCCAGCCTTAAAATATGCTTTGAAGACCCTCATGTAGACGGCTGTTGATGGTACTTTCTTATTAGTCATTGCCTTCAAGAACATAAGGGTTTCATCAGTAGTCCCCGACTTTGAAACATATTTAACAAACGGGTCCAAGTAAGGCGGATATCCGTGAGCTTTCATTGGAGCAAAGAGATTGGTAGCTTCTTTGAATAGACCTTGATCCAATAGCTTGCTTATCAATAACTTGTATGTAGAATGCCATGGTTTAACTTCTTTCTCAGTGACTGCTTCTGAAAGAAGTTTGTACGCTTCGATTGCTCTTCCTTTAGAGCAATACGCATTTGTCAATGTTTCCAATGCGTAACCACCGTATGAACCTCCTTCATTTTCAATCAGTTTTTGGAAACAATCACAAGCTTTATCTAGGTGTCCGGAGAGACAGTATCCTTCAATCAGAGACCCCAAAGTTTTATAACTAGGAATAGTTTTGGAAGCTTCCATGAAATCAAGAAACTCACTTGCTTCCTCTGTTTTACTCTTCTTGCTGAGCTGGAAACCAATTTTACTTTGCGAATTTTCATTAGGAAAAAAACCAACTTCCTCCATTGCTCTTAATATCTTGTTGCATTCCGTAAATCTACCAACACTTGTTAAAGACTTGAGAACGCCATCTAATGCAGCATTTGTCAATGTATTCCCACCCTCTTTATAAACCCTTAATACCTTTGAAAACAGATCCATATCTAACTTATCACTCGTGACAATCTTTTTCAAAAGAAACGGGCAATCCTGCAGCGAGGGCTTTGTCTTTCCACCCATAGCAAACTCGTATAAATCAACCGCGTCTTTCAACATCTTTTTTCTAACGAACTGATTCAAAACTCTGATATAAGTAGCTTTCTCCAACTCATACCCTGCAGCCCTCATTTCATCAATCACCCTCCAAAACTTATCCATATATTCTTCTCTAGCCAGCTCTCTTGCAATAGCATTATACGTCTTCTCATCATGTTTATATAACCCACTCTCCTCAATCCACCTAAAAAAGATAACAGCTTTATTCGGCTCTGTTCCAAGATTCTCCAGTATCAACTTAACCAAATCACCAGAATACACAACACCCATCTCCTTCAACTTCGTTTCAACATCATCGCCCCATGGCGCTTGCCTAATAACCTTACACACCCTAGAGCTAATCTTATCAACCGAAGTATCTACCGACCCTAACGCAAACAAATCTTTCAACCTCTGCACATCTTCTTCCATACCATCCTCCTGAAACTTCGCCATGGCTCTAACCGACGCACCCTTCTTCACTCCATACCCTTTCTTCTTCATGATCTCAACCAAATCCCAAAACTCCTTCACCAACCCATTAGCCCCCAACATCCCCAACAATCTGTTACATGAATTGGAGCTCAAATCACCACTTTCCTTAGACATAACCCAATCAAAAAACACCCTAGCAGCTCCAGGCCCAGAACCGCGATTCTTAAACAACTCAATCACATGATCACTAACATCTACTTCGTTTTTGGACTTCAATTCGAGCATAACATCATCATTACTCTTTATTGGATCTGAATACAGTTCAATCAATGTCGATGTGATAACAGATTGATCTGGGACTTTATTTTGTTCAACAACGGGTTCAGATGATGAGGAGAAGAGTCTAGGGAAACTAGGGTTTTGGAAATGAATAGGGTGTGGGCGAGAGTGAGGGGAAATGAGTGGATCGAAGGTGCGATTACGTGAAATAGGAACAGTGGTAGATGATTGTACCTTGTATTGGAGCTCAGAAGCACGTTTGCATCGTTGAAGAAGAAGACGCCATTGATTTCTCATAGCTGATCAGAGGTTTTGGAATGTAAGAGAGATTTCGGCTGGTGAAGAAGGGGTTCCGATACGTTTTTAGGGTTTATGGATCGCGATGACTGTATTTCTCCCTAAAAATCAACTTAAATTTAAATTAAAAAAATGCTTTTGTTTTTAAAAGTTTTCAGTTTACTTTAGAATATTTTTGGTTATATCACCGGATTGATTAACCGTTACGTGACATCTTCAGTCTTAGAAATCCAGAGAGGCAAGACATAGTGTTTGAATTACTGCTTTTTGTTTCAACGTTGTGTTATGCTTTAAACTTTAGCTCGGGCTCTCGATCATCGTCGTGAGTTACATTTCAATATGTTTACCTAGGGTGGTGATTAAAGATAAATATCCGTTAAAGAATTATAGTGTTATATCACTGGATCACATAGAATAAAACTTGTTATACTATTCTTTTTTTAACATGGATGATGTTGCAAGATAAAGATGTAATACTTGTTTCACTTTGAGATTTAGATTTAGAAAGAAACTCATGATAATGTCTATACCACATAAAATAATTTCTATACCACCTATCAGTTCCTAAAGTTTGAAATGTCGGTGGTTGCCACTTAGCTACTTTTAAAAAGTTTTACTCACTAATATGTAATAGATTGTCATTTACATAAATACTTACAAAAAATTTCAACGAACCTTACACCAGTGAACCACAACATCAACAAACGTCTGAAAGTCTAGCAAGGATTTGGTCAGAGGTTTAATCCTCGGAAAAACTTTCAAGTAATTAACGAGAATCTTTTCTAAAAAGCATAGTCTTTAAAAATGTGTTGACTTCAAGTTACCGACAGAGATAGTAACCCAAAAAAAATATTAAAAGCCTGGATTTTGGTTATATCCCTCTATGATCCATTGATAATCTTACGACTGACGAATTTTTTAGTTTGGTAGTGAAACAGATGTCTCCTATAAAAGTCATTCTAAACATAGTTTGTCAATAGTTATATACTAGGATAACAAACTTTAAACTTATATTTGAACTAGTGGTTGAACCCATGTGTTGTGGAAGGGTGTTGAAATATGTTTTTAACGGCTTGTACATTTGTGTTTCGTTGACTTATACATTGTTATGCGTAACTTCGTTTTGAATGATATTTACACTGTAACGTAGATTAAGGATTAGAAACTCACAATGATTTATTTGAAACTTACCGAAAATATTTAATGCTAAAAGTTATAAGAGGAAAACAAATAACATGAAAAATTAGTTAGTAGCTTTTAAATATTATAAATAAATTTATACATTTGCAAGTTTCATCTACAAAAATTTGATTCTAGTGGTCAATGTGTAGGGCCAGATGATGGGTTTCTTAATCTAGGTGTCCTTTTAACGTATCTCCCTTTTCCCTTCCCCCATGTTTCAACCCTAGTATTTAATGTCGGTATTCAATGTTGGCAAGAACACACAGAGATAGATAAAGGAGATAAACGTCAGGTCTTTTTCCCTTGGTTCTTTCTCACATGAGCGGACATCTTTCAGCCTTCTCACTTACGACATGAAATCAATCAAGCTAATGATGGTTCCTATCGGTCACGTCTCGATTCTTCATGGTCATTCGTCTTTGATGCGTCTTCTTCTTCAAGGAAGAAATCGAATCGTTAAAAAAATTAAAAAAAAAGTATAATACTACCGCTTTTGGGCAATTATTTGATTTCATCAAAAGTAACATTGTTAAAAGGAGATTCTATTAGAGTAACTATTGGCTTATCAACATTAATCACTTACTCTTGGTTGTCCAAGTCGCTGTTGATACAAAATCACTAATAATAAACTAATTTACTATTCATAGTAGTTATTCTCCGTATCATAAGATGGTAGCCTAAGTTATTACTTGTCGGGGTCGTTGCTGATAGCATGGTTAATTCTTATCGCACAAGTCGCCGATAGCAGGCTAAGTTACCAGCGATAACCTAAGTTACCAACCATTGTTCGCAATTATTACCGACAAGTCGACAAGGTCCAATAGAAATAGGCCTAGACGACGATGCTCCTACTTCTGACATTAATTTAGGGGGTGTTTGATTTCGGTTGGCCCGGCTAACCCGGCTGACTCGGTCAGCCGTTCAGACTGTTTGATGTGCGTAAAACCCGAGATGACCGGGTCAAAACATCTGACCCTGACCTGAATTATCATAATGCCGAACCACCCCACCCTGCGTCAATCCCCCCTCCCCTGTGCGACCCGGGTTCGGCCGACCCCCTCCCTGCGCGACTCAAGTTCGGTCGACCCCCCTCGCCTGCGATCGGTCGCCGCCCCTTCTCCTACGTGTCGCCCCTTCTCCTGCGTGTCGCCCCTTCTCCTGTGTTGGTGGTGCGATGGTCAGCTACAGTGGTCGTTGGTGGCGGTGGTGTAGTGGTCAACTACGGTGGTCGCCCCTTCTCTTGCGCGACTCCCTTCTTGGTTGTGGCTCCCCTTAGTGGTGGTGGCGTTCATGTCGGCTTCTAAATCACCGATAAGATTGAGGTCTGTAATTTCCATGGTGATCGGAGGTCGTGAATGAGTGTGAATGTTGAATGAACAGAGAGAATTGGGGAAGATGATTGAAATGAGGTGAAGAGGGGTAGCTGAAGAATATGATGACTTCGGGATTTATATCAGTGGGTAGGTGAGTTTAGGGGTGGTGTTAAAAGTGGTTAAAATAAAATTTTGATTGTTAGAGCGTTTACATTAGATTGTTTCAGAATTGTTTTGATTGATTGTGAGCTAAATAAAAATAAAATAGGGGGAAATAAGATTTGTGGGTTGAAATGAAGGTGAATTTATGTGTTTCAAAGAATGTTTGGAAAGTTAGTAAAGATTAGTTGGTTTATTTTTCTCGTTCAGCAGAGTCAGTCAGATACTAAATCAAACAGTCAAGTTTCAGTCAGATGCAGACTCAGTCAGAACTTTTTACTGGATCAGCTTCTGACTCAGTCAGATCTTACTTAGTCAGTTTTATCAAACAGCCCTTAGTGAACCCGTGAGCCCAAAATCTTGACCAAATTTACATTTTGGGCCAGGATCATTATACTTGCACTTCGCTCCTTGGGCCCATTTTGAAACAAGCCCTAGTCAGCAGTCACCATTTCACGAGTTTCTACGGCGATTAAAAAAAAAATGAAGCTGCAACCGACCCCCACCCTCTAGAAAGTAGAAACTTGTTTAGCACGTATTTCATTTGTAGTAGTAACCGACCTGCTACATCGGCGGTGATCGGTCACCGGAACCTTATTCCACCGGAACCCTAAATATCGCCGCATTTCAGCCTCCAACTACAGTCTTCGTCAACTAACTTTAGATCGCATACAGTTTCCGATATATTGATTCTCACAATTTTGCAATTTTTTATCCATCACCGGAGAAACCATGGCTACGGGAATGGCCTCGAATACTTCACGAATGATAGCCCTACAACCTACAAAATTTACGATAGATCGATCAAATAGGTCTTCATGCATGATTTCTCCAAATCGTCTTGATCGTCGTCATTCTTTGATGAATGCTGTGAAACCAGTATCTGCTCTTGTTAAGGTCGGTGTTTATTATTTGATTTTGTTCGTTTGTTTGTTGTATTTTATCAATTATGTGTTGCGAAAATCTCTGTTGATTCTGTTTGTGTCGTGTACGTTCAGGAAAGTTCTGCTTCAGTAAGGAATATGAATTTGGGTTATTGCTTTGGTTTAAATCCATTTTGGGATGTTTTTAATGAGAAGAACGATAAGGTTGGTGAATTACTGTTAGTAGATTGATTTACGTAGTGGATTTATATGCATATCAGCATATGTCATTTATTCGTTGTTGGTTTTGATTATCATTTTGAAGTTAAAATGTCGTTGGAGGAAATCTGATGCTGTAGCAGATGTAAAAGAAGGTATGCAAACTTCCATTCGTTCTCTGTTGTTTCTTGAATTATGTCTCTAGGTAGCTGAAGGCTATAGGCACACTCATGGCATAAAGCCTAGCCAAGTCGCTTACAAAACTAGCGCCTTTGCGCCTTTTACAACATAGATCAGTCTCTATGGTTCCATAATGGTTGTTTTCTGCTGATTTGTACTAGATATTTTTTTTCTACAGTTGATTATAAAATCAATTCTATGATTATCAAGTTGGGAACTTAATGTAATCCAAACTTTTTCATTAATATCAAATTATCAAGCATGATGCAAGTAATCTCACAGTTGTTAAACTGTAATTGGTTTTTAAAGAGCCATATCATCGTCATTTCACCACCTATTTCAAGAAACATTTGACAATAGGGCATAGGCATTGAATTGGTAAATAGTCTATTGTTTTCAATAGCTACTAAGGTTGCTAATAGTTGACTCTATGCAGTTGAGAAATTCGGTGAACTATTTGTTAGTTGTTACATATTTGGATTCACTTAAATTAAGAATTCTTATGGACCTGAATTGATGTTTTTTTTGTAGACAGTTGAAATGTATTGTCTGTCGTTAGCACAGGGGCTGTTAATTTATCTTTCATGAGTTTTCCTATATGCACATATGTGTGGCTTGTTCCTAGTGCAGTATTCACTTTGGTTATTTACACTTGTTCTGCAACTCAGTTTGGACTTCCTTAGTTTTCTTTCTGTTTATTTTTTTATAATTTTTTTAATACTTTTACAGAGAAACAGTTGAAAAGAACTAATACTAATAGAAGCACAAGCCCAAAGCTTTATGCAGTTGTGGTTGGAGCCACCTTTTGTGCTGTAGTGGCGTTATGCTCTTTTGGGCTTCAAAAGCTACCTAATTCACAGTCTATTGATGTTCCATACTCACATTTGGTTGATAGCATACAAGACGGGAGTGTCACAAGGGTTCAATTTGTGGAGAATTCCCGCCAGATATACTTTAACAAGGACTTTTTAGAAGACCAGCATGTTCAAAGTACACAAACTGATTCACTAACAACACAATTACAAGGGGCTATTAAAAAATATTTTCCGAATTGGCAGTACCATACAAGAAATGTGGAAGACGATAAATATGAACTATTTAGGATGCTAAAAGATAAAGGAATCACATATGGATCAAACCGTGCGCTTCTTTCTGCATCAACAAAGAATTTCTTGTTCATTTTCTTTCAAGTGGCTCCATTTTGGATCATGGTGATGCTTACTTTTTACCAGCTTAATCTTCAACATGATCTTGGGAAAATGACAAAGAAAAAACCAAGTAAGAAGCAGTCGCTTGTAACATTTGATGATGTAAAAGGCGTTGATGCTGCAAAAACTGAACTTTTGGAGGTAATATTGTTATACCCGAACACACGCTTTCTTAACATCAGATTGAACTTTGACATGATGAATCTTGCACTTTGACTGTTGTAGATCGTGTTGTGCATGAAAGGAGACAGCAAGTACATGAAGCTCGGGGCAAAGCCACCCAAAGGTGTCCTGTTAGCTGGTCCACCAGGAACAGGAAAAACACTGTTGGCTCGTGCTGTGGCTGGAGAAGCTGGAATGTCATTTTTCTCAATTTCTGGTAGTGAATTGGTGGAGGTTTTTGTTGGTAGAGGTGCTGCTAGAGTTAGAGATCTTTTTCGCGAGGCGAGAAAGAATTCACCATCCATCATCTTTATTGATGAGATTGATGCTGTTGGCGGCCAACGTGGCAGAACTTTGAACTGTGAACGTGACCAGACGCTAAACCAGGTAATATTTACTTCCATACTTTGACTCTTGTGGTTGAATTTATGTTGTTCTAGATTCTGAAGAGTGTGTGGCCTTTTTTAGCTTTTGACAGAAATGGATGGGTTTGAGAAAGAGGAAAGTGTGGTGGTTATAGCTGCTACAAACAGACCAGAAACACTGGATTCTGCTTTAATGAGGCCTGGTCGGTTTTCCAGAAAAGTGCGTGTTGAGGAGCCGAATGAGAGTGGTCGAAAAGACATCTTTGCTCATTACTTGAAAAATGTCCCCGTGGATGATGATAAGGAAGCCATTTGCAAGGATGTCGCGTCGCTCACACCAGGCTTAGTAGGAGCTGACCTTGAAAACATTGTTCGAGAATCTGTTCTCCTTGCTGCTAGAAGAGGTTCCATCTAAACTATGTCTAAATAAATGAATGATTTTGACAATTTTAGGTTTGATGGTTTAATGATTTTTAAATTGTGATGTCTTCAGGTGGTGAATTTGTGACTCGTGATGATATATTTCAAGCTGTAGATAGAGCTAAAGGTAAAGTCTATGATCATGTAGCTGCAGGTAAGCCATTTCCGTTCGGACCAACTACTCAAGGTCATGCGCAGGGTGGGTCTATGGGTTTTGGATTTTCGAATTGAGGACTTTGATGCATCAATGTGTGTATATATATAAATATATCCCGACGATGCTAGCAAGACTCTTAAATCTATCGCAATTTGCTCTTTTTGTCCGTTTTGGATGTTTTTCTCTTTTCTCTTTTCTTTCTTTCTTTCTTTTTCTCCTTTTTTTAACCACTTTGATTATTTCTCCAAAACCTTTGATAATCAATTATTTAACCGAGACATCTCATGGTTTTAGTTTTTTGCTCATCGAATCGATATGCATATCATGCCAGGTTGACATGTTGAAATTCATAAACTTTGATGATATATTTATTTATGTTAAAGATATAACTTTTAACTTGGAAGTACTTAAAAATCATGTAATGGGAACTTGACTTGTGTACCATGTTTATCTAAACAAGTCAAATGGGTTTTGTAAGCCGAAACAGGTTGATGGGTTGTATACAATTTTTTAGGTGTTTGTGAGATTTTGTAGGTTACACTAAAGCCATGTGTGGTTAATAAGTTCACTCAGGTGTTAAGGATAAGTACAGTGGCGAGTCTTATAATGTGTTATTAAGTTGTCTTAGATTATATATTGTCACATTAGGTCTTAATTAGTCATCTTGGTGTTGATGATGTGTTAGATGCTAAGTCCATTGATTCAACCTTAATTTTCTTTAGCGTGTGTTACTAAGTTGTTTTAGGTTGCATAAAGCCATAGTGTGTTACACGGGTTGAAATAGTGAACACCGTATACGGAACATAGAATTGTGAATACGAGATTGTGAGTTAGTAAAATATACTTAGAATTGAAAGATGAAATCATGATGTACATGGAAGCTAGTATATTGTTTTGTAGTGAGTAATCACTTATTGTAATTGTGTTTAACTTTGTGAATACTGATATTTTAAAAATATTTACTTAAAAATACTATGTATAAAGTATTTTAATTTTAATAATGATTAGCTATTAATTAATTAAATTTAATTTTAAAAAAGTTAACTATAAATAAAATATTTTTAATGAAACATTTTATTTAATTTTAGAAAAAAATTAATTTGATTAAGATAATAGTAGATGGTTAAGAAAGGTATATTTATATACTAATAGGGGTGTCATTCGGGTTTTTTAATCAAGTTTCGGGTTCCTCGGGTCGGGTTCCTAGGGTTTCTAGGTGTAGGAAATCAACCCAAAGACCAAACCAAATAAGTAAAATTTAATCGGTTTTCGGGTTTCGGTATTCGGGTTTATTCGGGTCGGGTTAATCGGTTTTCGGGTTTAGACTAAACCATTAAGTTTAAAATTATTTGTTATCTCAAATGTTTGTGTAAGCAATATGTATGTTATCAAAATGTATATATGTGATGTAACATATGTTATCAATATAGAATTTTATTTATTATCTTGATCCGAAAGTGTTTTCATATTTATATTTACGTTGTTATGCATATTCAAATTTTAAAAGACGTTATATTTTAGTTATCCTTGAAGTTCACGTAATAAAATTGAACCACTAACATTGAAATATAAAATTTAAAAAACCATGTTTTCAAATCTTGTAAATGGTACCATAATACACACACATAAATATACACACATATAATAAATCTTAGAATTTTTTAAAAACTAATATTCGGGTTAATCGGGTTGACCCAAATCTCTCAAAATCAACCCAAATACCAAACCATTTATAAAGATCGGGTTCGGTTTAATGTAATAATCGGGTTGGGTTGCTCGGGTTAGTCCTTAATCGGGTTCGAGTTGATTTTATTCGGGTTTGATATTCGGGTTCGGGTAAAAAACACACCCCTATATACTAATATACTAATAATTTTCATTGTAGTGAGCATATGTGTCCAAATCTAAGGTGGAGTGTAGGTGGACACCTTAATAAACGACATGTGACTTTTAGGGATTTTGATTTATTAGTACAGATTAATAGGTATTAATGGGTTTTATCATGTGTTTGTTTTAGTTTACACAAAGTCATATTTGATTGTAACAAGTCAAATCTTGGTGGTAATTATATTAAACTAGTATTAAGCCCCCCGCGTTGCAGCGCGAGACGTAAAATCATGGCAAGTAGTACCAATGACACACCACCGTCAGTAACCATCAACATCGAAAACGCTCGTATCAAAATAATAGAAAAGCGAAAAAATAAAACCAAACAAAAAGTAGACGTAAAAACGTTGAATCACACAGGTGAAACATAAAACATATAAAACAATAAGTAAGTCGATCTAGGACCAGTGCATTGCACGGGTCGTTCAACGGGAAAAAATAAACGTTGAAACACACACCTACGTTGCGACGTGTTAACTCACAAAATCTAGACATAAACGTAAAACGAACAATTTGTATAATACGAAAAGTATTTTGGACTAAAGTTGAAAGTAAAAAATGTTGGGGCAAAATTGTATAAGATGTAAAGTATTGGGTTAAAATTAAAATGTTAAAGATAAAAAAAAAAAAAAAAAAACAAAAGGTGAGTACAACTAATAAAACACATGGTACAACCCTTTATGCATATTAAAGTTGATAATTAGTATATATATATATAATGATAAGCACACGAATAAACAGTCAATGGGCCTTAATAAGACAATGTATTTTTAAGTTTTGGGTTACTTCAAGTAATAACAGGCCATGACAAACTGCATGTGTTAGACAACAAGTCATCCCAATTCACCTTAATAGATATTAAAGGTACACAAAGTCACATCAGTTTATGATAAACTATGTAGATGTTAACAAACGATGTATGATGATAAGTACACTAATGAGTCGTTAAAAGGAACTATAATGTGTTAGTGAGTTGTTCCATGTGACTCAAAATCATATTAGTTCATAACAATTTATTTGGTGCAATGACTTTTGTTAGAGATTAGATCCACTAATTTACACTAATGGGCCGCTAAAAGGAATTATGATGTGTTAGTGAGTTGTTTTATTTGACTCAAAATCACAATATTTCATAACAAATTATTTTGTTGCTAATGACTTTTGTTGGATATCAGATCCACTAATTTATCATTAATAGGTTACACAAATTCAGATGAGGTAAAAACCTATTTTGGTGTTATTTATGTGTTTTGTATAATGATAGGTACACTAATAAAAGGGGTTCCCATCTCACACGTTTTGAGTTTTGAGTTTTGAGTAACCATTTTAGGACATATTGGCCCTAACATTCAGACACGCATATCCAAACTTTTATTAACTACCATTCCAGACAACGTTGAAACATAGTGACCATGTGTAAAAGTGACATCTATTCTCGTATCTCTTTGGTGCCACATGCATAGCAAATTTTCATTTTTAGATCATTATTACCAACACTGTTATATTAGCTAAAATGAGGTATTCAACGTCCTGTCGAGTTTTTTTCAAAATAGTGTTGGTAAATGGATGTTTTTCTTTATTTCTTTATTTTTAACTAATTTTTTTCTTTTATCATTTTCTTATAAGTTTTTTCCTCAACCAACTGATTATAGTTTTTTTTGTTTAATTAACTTATATATTGTTTTTTATTGTTTAATAAAAAATAATTTGCTATGTGTTTTAGCTTATGATTTATTCTTCAAATATTTTTATCACATTGAAGGGACACGCATGTTACTCCCTTTGTCCCAAGTAAGATATTTAGTGCTATTGTTATATGTCAATCACAAACAGGATTCATCTTCAAATTTCTATTAAAATTCCTTGAGGCGTTGTTTAGTGATTCAGATGTGCAAAAGAAAGCATTTAATATAAGATGATATACTAAAGCCACATATGGTATTGCGTGTTAAATAGTTACCGTGTTTAACCCGCATATCCATCTCAATAAACCACTAAGCTAGCATACATAAAGATGGTGTAAAAGTACAATTTTTAAAGGATAATGTTTTAGTAGTACTTTTAAGTTAAATGATAGACATTTTGTGTAAATCTTTCATTTGACTTTATTTTGGACAAGTTTAAGTTCTAGGCCATGAGAGGGTTGTGGAGGCTTGATCCTTTGTCGTGTTTTTACACAATCTTAGTAAATTTAGGGGTTGAAAACACTTGTTTATTTTCTATAAGCAATGCTTAAACCCGGTTATTGTCAGCAGATTTTAGGTCTCATCGAGGTTGTGTTTTGGTTCCTATGTGATGTATTCATGTAGATTTCTAGCTTGTGACATATAAAAAACCCTTTCTATTTGGAACTAGCTTTAATAAACCCGTGTATTACATGGGTTGAATAAATAAAATATTAATATAATAGATTTATTAATTATACAATGATATTCTAAAATTTGATATGACTGGAATAATAAAACAGTGATATCAACTTTTTAAAATTTTATTTTTAATTTATTATTTAAAATAAACATTTTGTTCTAAAACAAACCATATAAAAATATCATTTTTAAAAAATTTCTTATTACAACTCCCAGTTTTGATTATTTTTTGTTTTAAAAATTGACTTTTTAAAATATCAATATTTAGAAATAACCTTAATAAATTGATTTCTTTATTAATTTATTAAATATTAAAAATTATTAAAATAATATTATTAGTAATTAAGGTAATTGTTTAATAAGAGAGATAAAGAGAGAAGGGAAAATTTTGATAAGGATGATTGTGATGATGAAAAGTGGCACCTTATTTACCCTTTTATTAGAATAGTAAGATTATGTTTCTTAATTTTAACACATTTGATTAAGACAATTGCCTTTTCCAAACTATGGTATTGTCGTTTTGTTTTAAGTAGTTATCTTTTCAAATAAATGATATTGTATATTTATAGAATAATGCCTAGAGATTGAAGCTTATTGGTCATGTCACTACTACATTCCAATTTCCATCAAAACTTGAAAAAGGTTATAAACATAATGTAAAGTCTAATCATAGGATTGATGTTACGGAAAATATTAAAATTGGGATCATAATGTGTATATATAACATTGTTGTCCTATTTAACAAGTTAAAATTTCATAAGTTTCTTTTAGTAAAGTGACATTTTATAACGAACTTGATGTTGGAAACGTTTGTATATTTATAGCTATTTATTTATAGAATTGTGTTTGTGTTTTTCTTTTGTGTCTTCATGTTACATATATGGTAACAAGAACAACTTGCACGTTTAAATTTGATGTTACTTTACGCTAACTTTTTGCTACCAATTTAGTAAAGCGTCTGATTTCAAAAACTATTACTTAGTTTTTGAAATAACATATACTCACACATCTACCCCATAAGTTTTTTAGCATCTTTCTAACTTTATATATTGAAAAATCGTTATCTTTTCTATTCATTAATGTAAAGCTTATATTCAAGAAACAAGTAAAGATCGTAAGGATCACCACACCTGCTACGTCAAAGTTCTACATACATTATAACTCGATACGTTTTTGTCAATTCCCACTTGACTGGATCAAAGGCTCCTTGAACGCTCTAGAGTTGTACAACTTTGTGTTGCATGAATATTCATTGTAATGACAAGGACACATTCGTCAATAACTATACATATTGTAATCACATCTATGATACTAGCTAGTCTAGTGATACATTTAACTAAATGAGGATACTTATATAAAATAAATAAAAAATACGTAAGTTGGTAAAGTTGTAACTAATATATATTATCTCGTATTTGTTTTAGCCTTATAAAGACACTGCCTATTTGTGTGTTTTAGGATACTCCCAGTCATTCACACATCATTCCATCATGGCTTCGACCCCACATTTTTCCTCTTGTCCGTATGTATATTCAATATTTTTATAATATGTGCTATAAGTACGACTTGTAACAAATAAAATCTTAAAGTTTTAACTCTACGATTACTTATATTGAATCTTATAGTTTCACTTGTTTGAAAATGCTACAAAAATATAAATCAAATTAACTAAATTTAAGTGGTAAAAATTTTTAATATAAGGAAGTCATGAGCAAATTTGTTATGTGAACTCCTATAAAAAAAGTTCTATTTATATTTGTATTTGTAGTTTAAGTGACACAGAACGTTTGACACCATATAATGGCACGGTATGCTCAAATGAAATATAAGTGATATCATTTTTGAATTTTTATAAGAAGTGGTGGGATTTTAAAAGGTAAGCCCAAAAACAGAGACAACAAATGTGAATTCATATACGAGATGCATCATCTAGGTTTCGTCCAATAAAAAAAGTTCAAACAAAAAATATTTTAAATCTAAATTGTTTAAGAAATAATCTTAACTATCAATCATTTTAATCAGTGGCTGAGAATAATTATAGAGAAGGAATTTATTAGAGGGGTGTTTTGGGCATAATAAACACTTTAGTTGGTTTTTTCAAGTTTTTTTAGATGTTCATAAATTTTATATACGACACGACTTTTTTACAAAACTACACAATAAAAACGAGCGTTTTTTATCTTTAAAATGAGTACAATATTGTTATATAAAAAGGTAATATATATTTTTTTACGTTTTCAAGCTCGTGATTTTTGCTTATCATTGTGTCTTCAAGTGCACTTCATTATGTCTACTTGTTAGCTTTTGTGTTTTTTACAAAGCGATGAATAAAAAAACAATATTATTGTGAAATAACACTATTCTAGTATGTAAAACACAATGATAAATTAACAACTAATTAATCAAATAAATTAAAAACAACAACAAAATAACACAAAATGATATAAAATATCTCATTGTGTTTTTTGATTGTCATTATGGTATCTTGAATGTTATAAGTTTTTAAAAATACATTGGTGAAATAATATTGCAATGCACTTTTAATTGTAAAACATAATGAGTTTATATAATCTACAAAAAACAATAAAAAATAACACATTGTGATATTTTGAAACTATGTGTTTTGAAAATACATTAATGAAATAACATTATTGTCAATAATAACTAATTACAAGTTTACATAATCTATAAAAAAGAACGACAAAAATAACACAAAAACGATGAAAACGTAAAACACAATGATGAATACATATAACAACTGATGAAAAATATATGACACAATAAATTGATATTTGACACAATGAACACGTTAGACATAATGAGATAACGTATTGACACAATAATCAAAATATCATCCCCTTTAAAACAATATAACGATACATGTCAAACACACAATACTTTTTATGTTTCTTAAAGATACATCACATAATTAAGAGACAAAAAATATATCATTTATATATTAAGGACTTTTTATAAACCGAATAAAACTTTTAATTGTGTTTCGGGTTTTTCAAAGTTTTAACTCAAAACTTATCTAAACCGCCTCATGAACACCCTTAAATTTATCAACCGAAGAGTTTTGTTCCCAGAATCCCCGCCACAATACGCGGGCTTTTCTTCATGTTACATACGATGTCGGACACCTGGAATGGTGTTAGGTAGGTCCCAATATGTTGATTAAGTCTTGGAATATACAGTCACATACACGGCATGCAAACATAAGACGGGACCAACAAAACGACGTGGGGTACGTACTCGACCTTAGTTGATTCTCATAATCCCTCAAGCATGCCCCAAACCTTTAACATATTTTATTATACTTTAAATCAATTCAACAATGATGTGATGTATGTATATATAGATTAAAATATAAAGTAACTTTTATATACCGTAGAAAGTGTTCTGACTCGTTGTTGTCATTATTTTATTAATAAAATTAGTTTGGCGACAAGATCATAAATAACAAAAAGTAAAATAAGATTAAAAGGAGAAAAAAAATATTTGTTATTGACTTTTTTTGCTTAATTTTAGATTGTAACAATTTTTAAAGGCTTAATGATTTAAATACTCTTAACTATTAAGAATTGCCGTAGTCACCCCTAAATATTATTTTGGCCAATATAACTCCCAAGTAAACAATTCGGTGTCTGTTCACTCGTTGTTTGTTAGAACCCGCACTATTCTGAAGTTTTAATTAACCACGTCAGCTGCCACACTAGCGAGGCATGTACACGTATGCGTGCCACATCATCAGATAGTTAATGTCGTGAGGGTTCTAACAAACGGCGGGTGATACAGACACCGAAGTGTTTACTTGGGAGTTATATTCGCCAAAATGATACTTGGGGGTGGTAGCGACCAATTCTCAATAGTTGAGAGCATTTAAATCCATTAAGCCATTTTTAAAACATATATAACTTTATATACTACCTTATTTTTCTAGATTACATCTTGGTGTTTTAAAAAGGAAAATTGATTTTTTTTTACTTTTAACCCAAATCTTAATTCTTTGCAATGTAATCTTACAATATTTGATTTTTTTTTTTAATTTTTAACCCAACTTTTTACAATTAATTAGCCTTACAATTTTTTGGCTTTCAACTTTGATCTCTATACTTTTCATATTTTAAAATTTTTGTTTTATGTTTCGTTCTAAATTTTACAAATAACACGACAAAACATGTATGTGTGGTTTACGTATCGCTTTACTTTATTTTAAAATTTGTAAGTTAACGTTGGCGCAATGTGCGTGTGTGGTTTAACGTTTTTACATCTACCTTTTCCACTTGATAGGTTTGTCGCAACACGCGGGTCGTAGATTCACTTAATTATTTTTTTCTATGTTTTACGTTTTGGTCAAATTTCTTATCATTAACACACCGCAACTTTTGTATTGGTGTTCGTTGGTGGTGGCGTGGCATTAGTGCAATTTGACACGGTTTTACACCCTTGTCGTAATGTGGGAGACTTAATTATAGTTTGTTTATATTTTTTTGGCTTAATGGATTTAAATACTCCCAACTATTGGGAATTGGCCGTTACTACCCCTAAGTATTATTTTGGCGAATATAACTCCCAAGTAAACAATTTGGTGTCTGTATCATTCGCCGTTTGTTAGAACCCGCACTATTCTGAAGTTTTAATTAACCACGTCAGCTGCCACACTAGCGAGGCATGTACACGTATGCGTGCCACATCATCAGATAATTAATGTCGTGAGGGTTCTAACAAACGGCGGGTGTTACAGACACCGAAGTGTTTACTTGGGAGTTATATTCGTCAAAACGATACTTGAGGGTGACAGCGATCAATTTCTAATAGTTAAGAGTATTTAAATCCATTAAACCATTTTTTTTTTCAAATTTGTTTAGTTTACTTGCATACGTGTTGTTACATAGTTTTTTACTTTTTAATATGTATACATGCATATGTGTAGATTTATATACATAAACACATAATCAAAATTATTTGTTCATAACTTTTTAAGTATTCACCATTTTCCTACGCATGTACAGTTATATAAATAAACGAACAGTTAAACTAATTAACTATTTTTTAATTTAAAGAGAGGAAAAGCATGATCATTATATTTGATATTTATATCATTTTCTTATTTTTATTTTTTAAAATAAAAATAAATTTCTCAGGTTTGTTTTGTTCTACGTGCTCTTACAATAAAAAGTGTTTTAAATTGATCCTTTGTGTATATGTATAAATATATGTCATCTTCTTTCTTTTTGTAATGCTTAAAAATTTAGTTCCTAATTAAAAATATTTTAAAACTACAAAAATATTAACTTGTTTCTTAATATGAAATGTTTAAGTTGTTATACAACATTCGTGTGTTTGTAAATTGTAATCACGTAATAATAAACATAAAATGATTTTTTTATGTTTTTGTTTTACAATACTTTATGACCTTTTGAGAAGTAAATCAACACTAATATTAATGAACTATATAACACCTTAATAATTTTAAAAGACGTAAGTAACATGCTATGTTACCTCTTTTAGTCGTACATAATGTTTATGATCATTTTTCCTTTCACCATCGTAATTGACAAAGTTTAAGTGATGAAAGACAAAATAATTAAGATCACTAATTTAATACGTATGACTGTATTCTTACAAATATTTGCTTAATTGCTTAATATGAATCGTTTCCCTTCTCAAAATGTGATTATAATACTGGGAAATGTTAAAATATAAGGCTTTTTAAAACTAAAAAATATAAAAAGTAATTTTAACTAATCATATCTTTAATCAATGGTTAAAATAAAATTGTAGATAAAAGTTTGTTAGATGAGTATTTTAGTAATAACCAATTTTGTTGATTTTTTGCAAGTTCCCTCATTTTTTAAATACTCATAACTTTTATGTACGACATTATCTTTTATAAAAATTACATCATAAAAACGAGCGTTTTCTTATCTTTAAAACGAGTCGTATTATTATATAAAAGATATTTTTATACATTTTTAAGCTCATATATCATTATTGTGTCTATAGTGCAGCTTGTTAGTTATTGTGTTTTTGTTAATACTATTGTGTTTTTCTAAAATGATGAATTTTAATAAATATAATGTGTATATCTCCAATATGTAAAACATAATAATAAATTAACAACTAATTAATGTAATACAATAAAAAAATATATAATGTCTCATTGTATTTTTAGCTTGTTATTTTGTTATTTTGAACACTATAAGTTTTGAAAAATATATTGGGGAAAAAAATTACTGTGTAACTCTAATTGTAAAACACAATTATAGATAACAAGTTTATATATTCTTTTAAAAAATAATAAAAAAATAACACATTATGTTATCATCAACACTATAAATTCTGAAAAATATATTTGTAAAAAGTATATTACTGTATACTTCTAATTGTAAAATATATTGATAAATAACAAGTTTATAATCTATAAAAACTAATTATTAAAGTAACACAAAATAATCTGAAATGTAAAGCACAATAATTAATACGTATAACATATTATATAAAATATTTGACATAATAAACTGATATTTGACACAATGAATATATAAAATACAATGAGCTGGCATATTTCACCAAATGACCAAAATAACATTATCTTTAAAACAATAAAAGAACACATGTTAAGATCATAATATTTTTATGTTTTTAAGATTAAACATTCTTTTTACTATAACTATATCCTTATAATATAAACCAATTTTGTTCATTAAAATAAATTTGCAAAGTTTTATATTAGACACATTCTACAAATTTTAACATATAAACCCTTATATTTTAGTTCTATAAACCAAGAAATTGCGTGTTAAATGAAATTGTCTTTATTTCGATTGGACAGCAAGTAAAACTCAGATAAACAAAAGATGCACTAGCAACACTTACTATTTATATAACAAGTTAACAACACACTCTTATGTTATAATAAGGTATACCATATATAAGTTTAAACAAAGATGTTTTCAAACACCAAAATAGAAACAATCACCACATTTCAAATTTCAAGCTCTTTCCTTTTCCGTCATATTTTATAACACGCATTTATGGAAATTAGCTCATCACATTTCTAAAATCATTTTAAAAACGATTAACTAAAGTAAAGTGTTCTATTTGCTTTTAAGACGTCTTCCCCAATCCCCATCTCACTAACCAATCTATAGGAAGGTTTTACAAAACACTCTCATAATTAATACACGTACCTCATGATTCCACCATTTTAATTCTTCCAAACGACTTTTGTTAAAACATGTAGTTAATGATTAAATATCCAATTTTATGTTAAGGACGTTCGTACGGGATTATGACATTTAACAACCTACGTTAACAAGATATACAAAAATGACAACACAACATGACTTGTTGCACTTCATGTTTTTTAGATCAATTGAGAAAGAAGTGGTGGAAAAAACTCAAACTACGAACTTAAAATTACTAAATGTTCATATTAGATTATTGTGACAAGTATAACCTCTAAATTAGTAGTCGCTCTTTTAAGTCATATCCATCAAGATGTTCCTCTAATGAGAATGCATGGATTACAATCAATCACAATGTGGTGTAAATTAAAATGATAAGATATTGTAAATGTAAATTGCTTAATTCATAAAATTAGAATAAGGCATAGAATTTCTTAAATTGCTAAAAGATGAGAATACACACATACAACATGATTTCGTTCGTGATATCCATCATTCTGAGCATGGGCGGAGGATAATAGGGGGGCCGGAGGGGGCCATCGAACCCCATCCTTTTTTTTGTTAGTAGTATTAATTTTTGGCCCTATAGTTTAAATAATTTATATATATATTGAGTTCGCCCATCTTAAAAAAATTCTTTCGTCCCCTGTCCCTTCTATAGAAATATTCAAACTCCGCCACTGAATTTTTGAGCTGTCATGCATTTACGAGGCATTAACGTGCACACCCCTCATGCATTACCATACTTACGACCCATGATCCCATTCCATGTTGCGCAGCTATGGTCCTCAGTATTGGGATGCCACCGATGTGTCCCTACACATATATACACTAAGCTAGAATTAAGAATATTAAATTAAATGGGGATGTACCCTATTATATGAAAGCAGTCAAGCATATTTTTATAGTCTTCCGTAGCGATGTCCTTCCAGTAACACTATGGAGCATCGAACGGAGACTTTTGTGTGGTAGAATAGTATGGAAAGCCCCATTGTCATTAACTTGATAAATGCAAGACAAACAAGTCGTATAAGAGATTAATAAGGTCATAATATAATTTACCACAACTATCTACATGAAGCTCATCATGACGGCTAGGATGCTCAGAAGGCTGCCTCATAAAGGTGGAACCATGCCCTGGCTCCAAAGAGGCGTGCTAGGAGCCAATACTAATTTCAATATCTCTGAGGCGAAATATGAGATAGTCTAGCTCGTACGGATAAACACATCAGCATGTTGGTCAACACATTAAACGGAGTTGTTGCTGGCCTTCACAAGCACTAGATGCATGAATCTTAAAACCAATGCTACTCCTATCCTATTATATGTTATTATCACTAAATGAGTTAATAGTAAAAATATGTTCAACATGGTACATTTGGTTTAATATTTATCTTAATATAGAAACATTAGGTCAAACTTGGTCTACTTACATAATCATATGCTAATCTAACATGCCTACCAAATGCCAAACAAATGTCAAATACAACAATATCTAACCGATCTTACATACATTTCAAATACTAACCAAATTTCAAATGCAACAATATCTAACCAATCTAAAAATAAATTCATGTGCCTTGAATAAAATGTCAAATACAACAATTTCTAACCAATCAAATATAAATTCTAAATGCAACAATATCCAACCAATTTTTGCCTACATTCAAATGCAATAACAAAAATCTAAAAATAATTCCATGTGCCTTGAATAAAATGTCAAATACAACAATTTTTAACCAATCAAATATAAATTCTAAATGCAACATTATCCAACCAATGTTGCCTACATTCAAATGCAATAACAAACGCCCATGTTCATAACCATATGCTAAATACTGTAATATTCTTTTAACAGTTAATTAGATCACTAACATGCACTAGCCCATCCAATGATCTCCATTATTTAAGTACGGAACCTGTGGAACTAGGGTGATATGTCTTTGAAAGGAAGGTCATACATCAATCCATTTCATCAGTATCAAACTTAAGACCACCATCAGGAGAAAACCCACCATAAGTGAGAAAACGCTATGGCTCAACTTGAAACCTCCCTCTTCTTTTCTTTCTTTCTTTTTTTTTTGCCAAATACGATAGCATCTAACTGATCTAGCATACATTCAACTACAATAACAAAATTCTTAACCATGTGTCGAATCTAACAATATTCAACCAATGTAACAAACATAAAAAATGCCATAACAAAATGCTAAATCTCATAACCAAATGCAAATGCAACAATATCTAACCAACCTAACAAACTTTTAAATACCAAATGCATAACCAATCTAAAATCAAGTTACATTAGTTACATTTTAAAGTCAAACTCAATGTTCTTTACAATCAAACTAAAACCAAAATCAAGTTACATTTTAAAGTCAAACTCAATATTGGTTACAATCAAACTAAAACCAAGTTCATGGCAAGATCAAACACACAACTGGTTAGAGTGGTTCACCAAGTCACCTAACGTAGGGGTAGTGTGTGTAGAGGTGTGAACACGAGTGGTGGGCAATGTTTTTAAAATCACCGATGGACTATCAATTAACGTACAAAGAGTTCCCATAAACAATGGTCAATGTTGGACTTACTCGTACATGTCGTGTATCTGTTGGCAATAGTTTTTTTTTGTTATAGTGTCTATCGATAATCAGTGGTAGAATACAAACAGTTTTTTATTGTCACCTTTCTAATATTTTTGTTTTTTTACTAGTGTACGTTTGTGGTCTTTTGGTAATTACCGACAGATATAAAGTGTCAATGATTAGTCATCATATCGGTGTTACTGAGTTTTCCTGCAATGAAAGTAGATACTCGAGTCAAATAAAAGCAAAAGCCCGACTATCAAGTCACATACCTAATAACTTTTTCTCCTTCAAAATGACATAGATCTACATACATAAATCTTTCTAAAATTTATAAATATATAAATCACTAGAAACGGTTGTTATTTCCTTGTTTTTCTCCTCCTAAAATCCATGGTCCATGATGTTAAATTGTTGACATATGTATTAAGTTAACCTACATAACTTTACACATTATTGTTACTTACTCAAATATCTATTGCGTATACATACAAAAAAAATATTCAAAACTGTTGTTTTATAAAATTCAAAGCATGGTCTTCAAAATTGTAGAAAAAGTATACTTAACAAAAAGTGAACGATAATTACTCCTGGAAATTCCATAAATTTATTGACCTTATATCTCATTGACAACACTTGTCTTTCAATGGATGAACAAAAACACTTTCCTACAACAATAACCCAATTCCCACACGGGTTTACCATCGGATCCTTCTCTGACCCGTTAACAATAATTGCCTATAAATATCCTTCACATCACCTCCATAATATCACCGGAAAAATATTATTATTTTCATCCACCACCCACCAGCATCATGACAACAATAAACAAGAAAATTTCGCAAAAACTACTCAAGTCCACCGTTACCGTCGTCTCAAGGTGCCATCAAGCACAAAGAACCACCTTTAACGCCACCACCACCTCCAACTTCCCACCACCACCACCACAACCACCGGTCACCGCCACTAACAATGATGGTGACAAGATACTTGAGCTTGAGGACACCAAGAGTCTGTTAGCATCGGTTACAACACGAAAACTGATGCATTCAGCAGCCACATTGAGTGTCACCGCGGTGGAGCCGGTGGTGGACTTGAGCATTTCGGTGATGAATTCACGGTTGATGGAGGTGGGGGTGTTCAGAAATGCGGTGATGGGGACGATTAAGCGTACGGCGTATGATCATTTTGTGGCTGGTGGCGATACGGTTGAAACGGGTCGGACGGTTAGGAGGCTGTGGGATTGTGGGTTGAGAGGGATGTTGGATTATGGGTTGGAGCATGCAAGTGATAATGGATCTTGTGATGAAGCTACTCAACAGTTGATTGAAACTGCTGAATCAACACAATCTCTTCCTCCTTCTTCTGTAAGTTCATTTATTCAGTTCTCTAAAAGACGATCTTTATGTATGATACTTATTGCTACTATAGTTTCTGTCATCATTTGTGGTATTAGTAGGTCATTATTATTATTGATAGTACTCTTTTTCGTTGTTCTTTTTCGGTCACGCTAGCTGTATGTTATTATATGAGTGAGATTTTACTGGATACATTTGTTTGTCTTTGATAATTATTGTTTATCAAACAACAGATATCTGAACTGACTCAATCTATGAAAAACACAGGTAAGTTTTGTGGTTGTGAAGGTTACAGCAGTTTGTCCGGTGTATTTGCTAAGGAGAGTGAGCGATCTTCTTCGATGGGAGTACAAGAATTCGTCGTTCAAGCTACCATGGAAGCAGCAAACTTTGCCAATATTTTCTGAAAACAGCCCCTTTTATCATACATTAGAGGAACCTGTGCCTTTGACAGCTGAGGAAGAACATGATCTTGAATTAGCTCACCAAAGATTATCGCGCATTTGTGACAAAAGCTTTGAAGGCAATGTCCCTGTGGTTATTGATGCGGAGGACACTTCGATCCAGCCAGCTATCGATTACATGACATATTGGGCTTCTGTTAAGTACAATGAGCCTGAAAGACCGATGATTTTTGGAACCATTCAAGCTTACTTGAAGGATGCTGGGGAGAGGATGTCTATGACCAAAAAGGCAGCTGACAAGATGGGGTTCCCTGTTGGGTTTAAGTTGGTTCGAGGGGCTTATATGTCGAGTGAGCGAAAGTTGGCTCGTTCGCTAGGTGTTGAGTCCCCTATTCATGATACGATAAATGATACACATGAATGTTTCAATGGTTGTGCTACATTCATGCTTGATGAGGTTGCTAATGGCCCTGGTGGACTTATTCTTGCCACACACAATCTTGATTCAGGTAAAATCTTTTGATCTTTGATGCATTTTTGTGTGATATTTGCGAAAAAGATTCAAGATTTTGAATACCCTTTTGGTATCATCATTATTAACTTACATTTTTTGTGTAATATTTGGGAAAAAAATTCAAGATTACAATCATATGGGTGTTTTTCATGATCATTTCCAATGTGAAATTGCAACAAAAAAATCAAAATTTTGCTCAAAATTAACTTATAAACTAGGGTAACTACAAAAAGATTCAAGATTCTGAATGTCCTATTGGTACATCATATGGATATTTTTTCATGATCATTTCCCAAGGGAAAAGATACAAAATGATTCAAGATATTGAATATCCTATTGTTAAATCATATGGAACGTTTTTCATGATTATTTTTCCA
This sequence comes from Flaveria ramosissima, assembly GCA_025215565.1. Lineage (NCBI taxonomy): Eukaryota > Viridiplantae > Streptophyta > Magnoliopsida > Asterales > Asteraceae > Flaveria > Flaveria ramosissima. The sequence goes on from CM046035.1 coordinate 81,105,299, forward strand.
AATAAAGAGATAAAAAGATTAAAAATTTAATGATCAAAGTCAATGTGAAATAACAGGAAAATTGGTGGCACGAAAGGCACGCGAATATGGAATTACCAAAGATAGTAAGAAGCTCGAGTTTGCATCACTCTATGGAATGGCCGAGGCGATGACTTTTGGTTTGAGGAACGCGGGTTTTGGTGTTAGCAAGTATTTGCCATTTGGGCCCGTTGATCAAATCATGCCCTATCTTCTTCGACGAGCCGAAGAGAACAAAGGCTTGCTGTCTTCTACAAATCTTGATAGGCAACTCATGATGTAAGAAACCCTGAAAGCTTGTCCTTCAAATATTCCCAAATGCTTTATATCAATGATTGTTTCATGGTGTAATTTAACAGGAAAGAATTGAAGAGAAGAACGAAAGCATATTTTGGCCAAGGCGTGACGGAACATGAGAACCAATTCAAACCAGAAGCTAACTCCATGACAAACTTATAAGCTTTTTGACATCGGCAAAACGTAAATACTTTGGTTGGAGCCTCTTTTTGTTAAAGTTTGTTTGTTTTTTCTTTTATATTTTTTCTCTTTCATGAAAATTTAAAGTGATAAAATGTCTTTTTGAATTCTTGCATTTACGCTCATGTTCTATGTCATGATTTAACCCGTGTAAAGGTTTCACTATTTACTAATATATAACTGAGTATCACAAACAAATTATTAGTGATAACATATATTTGTTAGAGTTCATTATAATGCTAAAAAAATTAAGAAAAGATCAATTGTGCAAATTAACTACCGGTTTATGTGGGAACTCATTGCCGACAAACACATTCGTCAATAATCCGTTGCTAACGTAACAATAAGATTTTGGACAAGATTTCTGCTTAGAAATTTTAGTCATTTGTTAGTGAATGCTATTTATGATGGGTAAACCATTTGTAAACTATCAGTATAATTGTCAATATATAATACGTACAACAAGTTTGGTGGTAATTAATAACGAGTGTTTCGAGCCAATATTTGGGTGGGGTCAACCCATGTAAAGGTTTCATGATGAGGTATGTTATAGGTACACCCTATTTATTTTCATCATCTCTATCTCTCTATACATACATATAGATACATGGAGAGAGATAGAGACAATAGGGTGTCTAAATAACAAAAAAAAGTGTTTGTATAACACAACCCTTTCACGATTTTGTAATAAAAAGAATGAAATAAATGCTTAATTTATAAAAGTATTTTATAGCAAAAAAAGGCTATGAGTTTTAAAAACGCTTAAAGAAATTTACATAATTATTAAAAGAGGTAGAGAAAAAAAGAATGAGGAGACACTGGAAAATGACACGTATTTCTTATAAGTTTTATTTATTAGATATAGAGATTATGTATGTGTATATATATATATATATATATATAATAAATATAGGTAGATATTGAACTTGAATTTCAAATCTATTTAATAATAAAAAGTTCAAATACGATTTGAAAATTGATATGTGAATTTGAATCGAGCACTTCGGTTTGGAAATTCAAAATTCGAAACAAAAATGAAATTTAAAGTTGATTCAAATTGAATTTTGAGCTTTTCAAAATAAATTCGAATACTGAACACCCCTATCCAAAGGGTCACGGTGGTGAATGAGTCTAGTGAAGAGGCTGGTGTTTTTTTCCTGTGTGATGGGGCTGTGGTCATATGTCGACAATGGCTCGATAAAAATAAAGAGTATGAGATCGGTAGTTCTGTGACGAAGAGTTTTTGTGAGAGTAAATGGCAATCGAGGGGTATAAAATGAGTGCTCGTAAGTATAGTCTGAGACGCGCATAAACATGTAATCATCATCTCCAATCTTTCAAAAATTAGTTGATGGAGATGAGGATATCAATTCACTATAGAGAAATATTCGAGATCAAAAGAAAATGATCATTGGTATGATCCAGCTCGCTTGATGGTGCTTATTTGAATCCAATATCATATACCTACTTATCTGTCAGTGTCTTCTCAATGATCCAGTTAGTTATTTAGAAAAAAATACACTTACTTATCTAACATAATCTTGATATATATTTATTATTTATCTATTCTCATATTATCTTATATTTATTTAAATTTCTTGGTTATTATAAATATCCACTTATAAAGTAGAATCTAAAAAAGATAAGATGATAACAAATTCTACATCTATCTTTGAAGATAGAAAGAGTGTTTTCAAATGATATATTGACCAAACAAATCATTTAAAAGTCTTTCATATTAGGTTATAATAATATGGGTAATTAGGTAATCTTCTTTTACAATTTGATAATCAGTTTTGTTGCAATACGCACATAACGAATCATCCAAAATTGTTTATTAACTCGGCACATTTTGTTCATCCAAATGTTTTAAGAAAATATTATTCTTGTGACTACGGGTTCACAATAATATAATAGAACCCTTTCAACAGAGTTAGATTTAACCTCAAATCCAAGAAAAAAAACCTCTTTCAATGGAGAAAAGTTTATGATGATAGTTAAGAAAGGCGGTGTAGATCTCATCTCTAACCTTTGCTCCTGTTAAAACAATTTCCCCGAAACAAAAATCAATCGAATGATTTTCAGTTGTTTCATCCTGTAAATATATTTTGAAAACAATTCTGAGATTGATTTACAGGATAAAACACCAAAAGTGATTTTTTTATTTTTGTTTTAGGGAAGATTTGCAAAATAGAAGCGAAGGTTAGAGATGAGACTTACCCTGTGTTTCACAATATGTATCCGGTTTTAACATCAGCCCATAATCGATTCTTGTGTTGGTACCCCATCGGCCCAATTCCACCCTCCATTCTGTTTTGTTATTGTTTAATATTTTTGGGGTATTTGTTTGTTGGGTTAATTCTTGGGTTAGTTGTGATCCATCAAGATTGGATTAACGACAAAAATTGTTTATTGTCAATCTAATCCATGAGAGCTTTTTAATTAGTAAGTTGTAGATAGTCATATATATTTTTAAATCTCTTGACAAATAGTGAGTTATTAGAATTTACTGGAAAATTAGGGTTATTAGTTGAAACTGGCGTAATAGTTGAATTATGGCTCGATATATATTGATAATTAGGGTTGATTATGGAAATCGGGTTAACTGTTTGATTTGGGCTTAATTTTATAGATAATTAAGGCTTGATAGTTAGGCTTGTATAAATGTATGATGTTAAGCATTATGTATTTTTGTGGATGCACATATGGTCTTATTGTGTTTGTAGAACTTCAAACTCATATGAATAATTGAATATTGTGGCATTTGGTTAGAATGGTACGTTGCGGTTTTTGGTTCGATTGATTATTGTGTGTTTAACTTGATTATTAACTTGATATGATTGCTAGGCGTATTGGTGTTTTGATTGATGATATGTTTGACTTTATAAATAAGAGATGACACACGAAAAAGATGAAGCAACATGGTAGTACACACAAAAAGAAATAATAATAGATTTCTATCATTCACGGGATGCATTATTTTTGTATAGTGTCTAAAATCTGTACACCTTTCCTTTCCAATCAATCTATATATTGATGGGATTTATGTACGAGGTTTTAAAAAAAATTACAATGGTATCATAAAACGCCTACAACGATTTAAATATTTTCAACCTACAATCATAGATCTATTTTAAAGAAACTTAAGAAATGTAACTTCCTGAATTTAACGGTTATTTAACTTGATGATAAATAACTAACGTATTTGATTAGATACCGAGTACATAATCCAATTAATAGAAGATAATTGTAGTATGGTAAATTGTTTATAGGGATAAGATAATCATACGAATTTAAATTTTCCCTAGAATCAAAATAAAATGATAAGATATGTTTAAAAAAAGCACATACAAATTGATGGGTAGAAATATAAAAAAAAAGAATGAAATTAATGTGTAAATAACTTTGGCTAGAATATCACATCAACTTGCATCAATTGTCCATTTGGCATTTTGGTGTCATGTTTCAATAATTCAATCATATAGACATATAGTTATATCATGTTATCATAATTTGTAATTGGCCCATTGAGACATGGGCTCGAACAAAAGGACACATATTCTTGATATAACTTTAAGTGATCGTGGGCCTGCGCTTGTTCTTCTTTTGTTTTATTGTCATAAACCATTTTTATGCTGGATTAAACATGTTAGATATGTGGTGGTCGGGTTTCATTGTTTCAATCTCTACAATAAGGTTTTAGGCGAAATTAAACCGAAAACCGAAATATGCAAAAACTACATGAACAAAATACAATAACTACTAAACCTACGGGCTGGTTTTAGACCTTCCCGTCTGAATTTCACTCATACCTAATTGTACAAGAGATAACACATACACGAGATATGATAAATGTTTTTGATCGGTTGGCTTATATGCACTTCAAATTCCTTTACTAATAGAAGTTGGTAGATAAATATATAAATACATATATTGATGCATTTTTTGTCACTAAAGGTTGAAACACCATCACTAAAAACATCTCAAAAAATAATATTTTAAATTCAAATGGTATAAACAAAGAATCTTCCTAAAAAAATACAATTTTGCTCCAGTTTTAATCTAAATTAATTTAACGAGCTAAGTATAAAGACATCTAAGTTTTTAATATGATGAATAATATTTCATGAAATATAGTATGATTTAACCATACTGTTTTTCACATTAAAAGTATAACTATTGTTACTACTATACTACATAACAAATTACTATTGTTATTATTATTATTACCATGATTAAAACGAGTAAGCTTTGATGCCCTTGGGAGAATCAGCGACTTTAAGAGTTTCCTCTATAAGTTTCCGGGCTTTCTTGCTTCGTATTTCCACCCTCATGCTATCACTCTTTTCGATCTTGTCGTACGAATCATCAACCGCTTTCCATATCTTTAACGACTTCAATCTTGTCTTTAGTGACACCATCAATCTCTCCAAAACCATCTTCAATTCTATTCACAACAAACCTAAAGTTAATAAAACAATTAAAGAATGAACACATACATAATTTACTTGTATATTATGCAATAAAAACAACAATTTTAGCCAAGAAAGGAGAAAGGTTTAGGTATGAGGATGAATACCTGTGTGTATGTGTTTTAGATAGAGGGTGGGAGGAGTGGATGGAGTGAAGGTACGTCTTTTTATATTATTGATTCATCTTCTATTTGTCTTTTTGTTATTTAATTTATTTGCGGTTCTAAATATTTTTGTATTATATATCATTAATATTCTATTTTATGTGTTGTTCAAGAACTTTAGTTTATTAAACATTTGACATGCGATCTAAGTGCACCAAGTTATTTTAGGATTATAGAGTAACAATGTTTGTTAGTAAAATCATAAAACAAAATAGAAAAAAATCTATTATGAATGTTAAAAGGACGTTAAGTTTTTTTTTCTCTCAAACATATGAAAAATTATCGATATCTCACTTATTTAAGTATTTTAGTAGCCGTGAGAACCTATAATTAACGGAATACTTATGGGACTTCACATATACTTTGCTAACCAATGAGACAAGGTAAAACAGAGTTTATATTGAGCATGTAGCCTTCAAATAAGTTAAAAGACATGTAGCCAATTTCAAGTGACGATTATATTAATATTTGTTCTAATAAATACACCTAGCAGTTTCACCTTTTAGTTATCTTTATAACTACTTTTAAACAGACGTAACAGAGATTAATTGTTTTAGGTTTGTGTTTGTATACTTTATTAATTTGGAATCTATTTTGAGCAGATAAGACGAACATGAACGAAACATTTTTAGTAGTTGAGCAAACGGGTCTATTTTATGGACTACTAATTAATGTATATTGGCCCCACTACGATAAGTTTTACAAGCCTGCCTTAAAATTTATGAAATACTATCCTGGTTTATTATATATAATACTTCTATTTAATTATGTTATGATACAACAATAAAACATGGATAGATAGATCTATCACAAATACAACAACAAACTTCCTAAACTATCACATCCGTCACTAGCACCATCATCATTTTCTTCTTCATAACCTCAATTTGAGACGTTATACGGTTTAATAACGTGATAGGAGTGATACAAGCCACAAATAAACGATTTGACACGACCTAAAATGATAGTTACAACATTATAAGATATAACACATTAATAAAATAAATAAATACTTGTATTTGTCTATTTGTTATTTAATTTATTTGCGGTTCTGAATAATTTTGTATTATAAATCGTGATCATTTTATTTTATGTAGTTTACAGCACATTAATTTATTAAACATATAACGTACAATCTAATTAAGTACCCTGAGTTTATTTTAGGATTATAGAGTAACAATGTTTGTTAGTAAAATCACAAAACAAATTAGAAGAAATGTAGGTGGAGAGGGAACCCCGGATCCATGTAGTCACAACGAGAACACTTGGCCCAAAAATTTAAAGTCCAAATAGAGGTTTATGAAGGCTAAAAGCAAAGCAGAGTCCATTACAGTTGCATAACTAAAGATAGTTGAAAAACTGTCAATTGGGGCACCTCTTATCTGGTTTCTGAATGACAATATGCATCCATGCAGTTATGAACATGCTTGACATCAATCAAGCATACATTTAAGGGAGGAACGGTTCATAAGATCTCCATTTTAAAGATGGAAGGGTATTCCCTTGAACTAGACATATATCCGGAAAATCAGTTCCAGCAACTAAGATACTACACGCCCGCAACAGCAAAAGAAATAATAAAGTTTATTAAATGCTACAACACATATGAAGGAAGATCTAAAACACATTTTATTTAGTACTCCTCATTTATGCTTATTCACTGGCATTTAGTCCTAATTCCGTTCATAAATGCCTCTCATAAATACGCTTAACCTCTTTGGTAAAACAGTATTTAATTAAGCTATAAAACTTATAATAGGTACATTAATTAAATTAAAAAATAAAACTATTTTCACGACACCCTTAACCTCTGTCGCGAGTATTTAAGAATATGTTAATTGTTACAAAAACTAAAAGAAAGTGATTTTCATTGTAAAATATACCATAAACGATGTAGATTATATGGTGTAACCGAAGATATAATCTTAATATACTAAAGATATTCACGTCAAATTGGTCTTTTATTCCCTCAACTGATCTTAATACATATCTTAGAGCATTCTTAGTACAATCATTATCTTTATCTCCATCTCTAAAATTTATAATTTTTTTTTTCATTTCACCATCTTATCCAAATCTCTATCTTTATCTTCAAAATTAGTGATTGTCAATTATAGAGATTCACTATTTATCATATCGTGTCTAAAAAATAACAATAAATAATAAAATAAGTATTTATGAGTGAGATAAAAATATTAAAAAATGAATATTAACAAACAATAGATTAAACAAGATTTAAATGTATATATAGTAAAACTATAAATACAGACATAAATGTTCTAGTATAAACGTATTAATATTTTAATAAATACAAGATTCGATTTGCACATCATATGTGTTATATAGTTATTGTCACATTATTTATATCGCGTGTGTTTCAATAATCAAACTAGAACATTATTTATTATGTCATACACAATATTTTATATGAAAAAAACTTACAGAAATCCTTTCTAAAAATAAAAATAAAAACCACCACCACCACCACCTTTGTTTTGGAACTTGTACCACACCTCTCTCTCTCTCTCTCCCTCCCCCATCTCTCTCTTGATGAAGGTGACAGGGGCTGATCTTCCTCATGGGAAGAACAATCAACAACACCAAGGTACAACCCTCAGAAGCACACCCAAAACCCTAATACTTGTAACCCTAACACTCATCATCTTAACAGTTGTACCCCTTTACTACCCTCTTCACAGATACCCATCCACCACCACCACCAGTACCACCGGTGAAACCACCACCACCACCGCTCCGCCGGTGTACCACCCTCAAGATGAGGTCATCACCATCAATGACAACCACCATAAGTGCGATGTGTTCTCCGGCGAGTGGGTCCCCAACCCTGAGGCTCCATACTACAACAACATGACATGTTGGGCGATCCATGAGCACCAAAACTGCCAGAAATACGGGCGACCCGATTCGGATTTCATGAAGTGGAGGTGGAAACCCGATGGGTGTGATCTGCCCATATTCAACCCGTATCAGTTTTTGGAGATTGTGAGAGATAAATCTTTGGCGTTTGTTGGTGATTCTGTGGGTAGAAACCAAATGCAATCCTTGATTTGCATGTTATCCAGGGTAAGTTCATCCCCATCATTCATTTCTTTATCTATATATATAACTTATCTTGATGAAAGTGACAATTTTTATTTACCATAATCTTCATGTTGTTTTATATATCTAAGATTTCGTTAACATTGATGACAATTGATTTTAACGAATATGGTATGTTTGTTTTTTTAACATCAGTACTATTGGTTAATCATAAATCTGTATAAACATGTATGTAATAATATATTAGTTATAGATAGTATTATATTGTTGTATTTTATTATTTGTAGTGGCAGTCATTAACTACTAAGGTAGGGTGGTTATTGACTTTGAATTATTTATGGAAATGGTATTTTATATTTCTGGAAACTAATAATTTTGTGAAAATGTTATTGGTTTTTTATTTTTATGATGTATAAACTAAAGAAACAAAGTACGTAAAATGACAAATAAAGAATGGACATAGAAAATGAAATATGAACTCATTATAGTTTTATAATCCAAGAGTTTAGATGGCATCTTATGCAAATAATGCACATGGTGGGCCCCTTTACTTACGTGGATAAAATATGATTAACAATTGGTCCTCAGTTTTTGAGATCTTATCATCAAATTTTCATCTCAAGAGTTTCATTCTAATCATTTGACATTCAAATATATATGTTAACTGTTAAGTGATTTCCTTCGATTCTAATTAATTATTTTGCGTATTTAAATGATGATGTTTCTTTCAATTTTTCCTTTCAATTATTTAACATATGTGTGTCAGTGTGTATGGTTTTTGGTGTAGCGGTTGAGTGTTGAGTGAGGAAAGTAAGTAGCATAAAGTAAACAGATTTTGAAAAAGAAGAGAGTCGTGAAGTTTAATTATTTGCAAGGAACTTTGTCTTTTTATTATTGTTTTCTTTCAATAATTATTATGCTTGCTATTGACACAAATATATAGAAAAGAAGGTAAGTTGTGCATGATTAAAATTACATTAACAGTGTAAAATATAATATGATTATAGTAAATAGCATATTCTGGTGACACAAAATCAGTTATAATTTTTTTTAATTAAGTATAAATAATAAACTCTTTATAAAAGGACACTATATCTTTTTAGATATTTTCCTGAAATAATTTCTTATTTACAACAGACAATAGTTTGTTTTCAAATTTAATCAAAGACTTTTGTAAAAGTATGTTTGATATAGGATGTGTCGTGTTATTTCACGTCTCTGTCGCACTAATCAAATCGGAAAAGAACTAAAAGATGTAACCTTTTTTAATTTGATATGATATTTATTATCACGGTAAATATATTCTAACCCTATATAATTATCACATATATGTAGTGAATTTGATCAAATTCGAGATGGTGATTTCTACTAAAATAAATAATTTTTATTTAATTTTTGCAAGTTTAGTTGAACCACATCTGAATAAAAAATATGATGAAATATATTATTATTATTAGGATTAGGTTTGAACTTCGTAGATCTGGATTATATTATATAAATTTAGTTGGTGACAATTTTTAGGGAATATAATCTTGCTGGCAACCTGTAGCCCATGTCTCCTTCAACTATTTTACAAAGTTCAACGTGTGTAGTGGATTTGTTTACCAAGTAATAATAATAATTTATAATTATATTATTATAAAAAAATATTTTTATGTATTTTAGCTTTTAAATTTCAAACATATTAATTTAATTTATTTAATAATTTTCTTAGTGTGTAATATTCTAAATCCGACAAGTGTAAAGGACAAAAAGTTACACAAATGTATAATAAAAGGAAAGTGAAAAAACATAACTTTTAATTGTTTTTTAATTTCCAGGTTGAATACCCAATCGATAAATCCGAAACAAAAGACGAGAACTTCAAACACTGGTACTATGTGTCCTACAACTTCACTCTAGCCACATATTGGTCACCATTTTTGGTAAAAGCCCAAGAGGCCAGTTCCGACGGGCCGACCCACACGGGCCTCTTCAACCTCTACCTAGACGAGTTCGATGAGAAATGGACAACCCAAATCGACGGATTTAATTATTTAATCATCAATGCGGGCCACTGGTTCTGGCGGCCCGCATTGTACTATGTCAACAGACAAGTGGTTGGTTGCAGGTTTTGTCAGCTAGAGAACATCACTGACTACCCAATGACATTTGGATACAGAAAGGCAATTAGGACCGCGTTTAAGGCTATTAATAGTAGAGAAAACTTCAAGGGTATAACAATTTTACGAACATTCGCCCCGATGCATTTCGAGGGCGGAGAGTGGAACAGCGGCGGTGATTGTGTGAGAAAGAAGCCTTTTAAGAGCAGTGAGATAACCTTAGAGGGTGTGAATTTGGAGTTGTATATGACACAAATAGAAGAGTTTAGAAGGGGTGAAAAGATGGGGAAGAGTAGAGGCTTAAAGTACAGGCTTTTGGACACAACACAGGCCATGTTACTGAGGCCCGATGGGCACCCAAGTAGATATGGACACTGGCCCAATGAGAATGTGACATTGTATAATGATTGTGTGCATTGGTGCTTACCTGGGCCCATTGACACGTGGAGTGATTTCCTGCTTCATACATTGAAGATGGAGGGTCTAAGATCAGCTGAAGAGAAATCACATCCCAAAGGGTAGGCCCAAATACAAGGGGAAACTGTTGTTGAATGTAAGACTTGCTTATATTTAATTTTTACTTGTTCTCCTCATTGAATTTGGTAATATTTTTTTTGTTATTATTATTATTATTATTATAGGCTTTTGTAACGCCTTCAATGAATATTGTTATCTGGAATTTGTAATTTTGTATCTAAGCATGGTTACTGTTGTTTGGATTTTCCTTTTGTCTTAAATTCAATAGATTAAAATAACTTGATAACATTAAAATCAGTAACACATGTAACTAAAATGTACCATGTCTCATCATGGAATTTTGGCTTCAGAGGTGTTAAACAACATGTGGTTACACGCATATGGCATGTGGCTAAGAAAATAACAGATGCATGCAACAAAAAAACAGAACATTCTGGTTACCAAGCACCTGTTTTGTTGGCTAGTATTCTTCTTTCATGTCATTTTCTCCATATTGTCTCTTATTTTAATTTCTTTGATCTTCTATGATTGGCTGTTGCATTTATTGAATACGTTTATTTTTCCCAATATTACTTAAAGTAAATAAAGCTCCTGATAGATCAGATCTGTGTCTGCAGGCATACATACTTAAATCGCGTACTCATAGTTTAATTATATCATAAAATCTACCTAATAGACTTTTTAAAAGATTAAAACAAAAAGTTATGTCAAGTACCAACAAGTCCATGAAAACAACATGATGCACATAATACATGTCACATGAACAGTAAATGGTTTAGCCAGTCTGTGATTCATGTGGTGGATTTTTTAGTAAAATTTTGTTAAAAAGTTGGATTGTCCTCTTGTTCAGACCAAATGATGTTGGATCTCATGTCATTTATTATATTCCTTCTAGTTCATGTTTTGATGGTGACACCCTACCCTTCAGGATGATGAGCTACAACATGACTACTGCATATAATTGAGTGACAACTCAAGTAATCACAGTATCCATCACTGTGGTCATTTTGTTTGTATGCTTGTGTGAACAAGATACCAATTTAAATTTATTAATATAGTTATAGTCTAATAGTATTTTGATTCAGATGGAGCCTTGTGTTAACCAAAACAATTTTGATCTTATGGCCAGCAAAGAACACAAAGCAATATTTTGATCTTGAATTGTAGATTTGTAGACCGTTGTCTGTGTAAGTTATGGAATAGTGAATAGTATCTTATGGTGCACACGATTCAATTTGCAGCTCAGTTCTTAGAGTTGAAATACGGAGTTGATCTAAGAAGCAAGTGAGCTAGAAAAAAGACTCGACTTAAAAAAGTACATTACTTTTGATCTCTATTGTAATCGGGCGGACGTTAGGACAAATGGTCATAGGCGGTTTGCCCGCCTATGAGACCCAAATTCCTTCATTTGACCCCCAATTTTGACTTTTCTCAAACATTCTATAGGTTAGTGGTCTTGATTGATTTCATTTTATTTGTAAAAACGTGCGAATCATGGATGCAATTTAGTTAATGCGTTTATTTAGTTATTTATTTCAATTTTAGGCCCTCATTTTCATTTGATTTGAAGGGTGTGATCCCCTGCCACGTAGGCAGGGGCGCGACCTAAACATCGTGATGAGCTAAAGGTGAAGGGATGTGATGGTGAGGGGCGTCGAGCTAGTCACACCATGATGGGGAGGGTAGAGAGTCATATTTTTTTTGGAGGTGGGAAGGGGGGGGGGGGTTTAAAGATTGGTAGAGACCCGTTGCGGTGATATCAAGTAAAATTAATTTTTTTTCTTTTTTTAAAATCTATACAAGCTCACTCATTTTTACTTAACAAATTCATCAAAAACTCTCATTTTCTCTCTATTTTTTTTATAAAAAAAAACATATCGTTATTTGAAGAAAAATGTCTAGCGGTAAACCTGGTTTCACCGCATTGCAAAAGTGTACTTCCGTCACATATAATTACAAATAAAAATATTATATAAGTATCAAACAAAATGTAATCATTATTTATATTTGCATCCCACACGCAACACCTTCACTCATGCGAAGGGAAGGGACAAGGGTGATGCTCGTTAATTCTATTTGGTGTCAACTTTTTTATATTTTTCTAATCACTTTTCACCCACAATCACATAGTTTAACAAGACTTAGTTGTGATGGTTTGATCATCTATAAAATTTGTCAAGCATTCTTGCAAGTTGCAAAGGGTATTCTCTTTTATTTTATATGTTTTGGTTGACCATTTCCGGCAAGGAAATATGCAAATGCTAACCACTTCAACAGTTCAATCACCTACAAATATCATAATGTGTTATGAACTGTATAGACCACCGTGGGCCCAACTTAGCGGCCCGTTCAAGAAGCCCAACAAGAGAATGGATCCATGGAAACATTGAAAGGAAACCTAACCAAATATAACATGGCAAGTTTCAGAGTGTAGAGGATCATGAAGATTATTATCAAATTCGTCATCTCTTCTAATCTAAACGTTTAGTTCTGTAATTTTGATTTGTTCCAATTACTGTGTTGATCTTAGTTTCTTCATAGTGTAATTCTTCCTTCAATTCCATGTAAATCAAGTCATTATTTTCTTATTTTGATTAATATCCAGTTGTGTTGAAATCCATACACAACATAATGCTTAATAACGTCTAAGTAAAGAACATATGTTTGTAAGATAATGAAAGAATGAATTCATTATTACTGAGTATATTTCCTCACAATATCTAGATATGACAAGAAAATCCTAACTCATATAATAGACTTATGAGCTCAATAATATTGACCTTGATCTGTTATACGTTCCAATAATATTGATGTAGAATAAACTAAAAACAAGAACGTTAATAGAAGCATAGTGATGAGGGATGCTATTTCAACTTTTACATAATGTTATTCTTGATGTTTGAGGAACAAGTACACTAGACATGCCTAAATTTATTTTCATCGAGTTATGACACTTGAATCTTCCTTTAACCATATTTTCCTTTCATTCCTACTAGAATTACCTTCAAATCATCATCCTATTCAACATCACCCATAAATTCACTTCTAATCCAATCCTCCCTATTCTTTAAGTGAAGGATTTAATCTCCATTGGGTATAGTAATTTTTTATAATTAATCAAACATATCATTTGCCCAGTCCCTATTAACATGATTCTAAAGAAAGTCAATACAAGAGTAGAGATCAGAATCATCACCAAACCTTTCAAAAAAAAAACCTATATATATAAAACCTCCATCACATTGTCCATCTCCTCCACCAAAACCACCACTCGCCGCCATGAACTGCCGCCTCGAAGACCCTTTCATGTTCCCCGAAGCCCAATCCGACGTCCTCCCCGATCCGTCTCGTTTTTTCTCCCATGACCTCCTCTCATCCCCTCTCCCCACAAACTCATTCTTCCAAAACTTTGTCCTCAGAAATGGCGATCAACCCGAATACATCCACCCCTATTTGATCAAATCATCTTCTTCATCACTATCTATGTCATATCCACCGTTATACTCATGTACCCGTTACACATATCAAATCTTTAACGCCGATCTCATCATCTCCGCCGTGGATAACCCTGACCCGAATCAAACCCACATCATATCTTCATTCAATGATTTAAGTGTCACGTTGGATGTTCCAAATTTAAGGTTTTATCTCGTTAGAGGCAGCCCGTATTTAACATTTCAAGTCATGCAAAGTGTAACACTCTCAATTTCGACAATTCACGCGGTTCTTGATGTTACATCAAATTCTTCAAGAACCAAATACAAGTTCAATCTCAACAACGGTCAGACATGGGTGTTGTATGCATCTTCACAGATTGATTTGACGCATGAGATTTCAAAGATCACATCTTTACCGTTCTCAGGTGTGATCCGCATCTCAATACTACCGAATTCCGATTCGAATTTCGAAGGGGTTCTTGATCGGTTCAGTTCTTGTTATCCGGTGTCAGGTGAGGCTGTGTTTACCGACCCATTTTGTGTTGAATACAGATGGGTAAAGAAAGGTTGGGGGGATTTGTTAATGCTAGCAAACCCTCTTCATCTTCGTCTTCTTGATCATAATTCTTCAGACAAAATTCTATATGAATGCAAGTACAAAGGCATTGATGGTGAACTCGTGGGTGTTACTGGAGATTCATGGGTTTTGAAAACCGACCCGGTTTCAGTTACATGGCATTCGATCAAAGGAGTTAAAGAAGAATCATACCCTGAGATCATCAATGCCCTTGTAAAAGATGTCGATGATTTGGATTCGACTTCGATATCGACAACATCGACGTACTTCTTTGGGAAACTGGTGGCAAGAGCAGCTAGATTGGCCTTAATTGCTGAGGAAATTGGTCATCTTGATGTAATGCCAAAAGTTCAGAAGTATTTAAAAGATACAATCGAACCATGGTTAGACGGAACCTTTGATGGAAACGGTTTCCTGTATAATAAATCATGGGGTGGACTAATAACAACACAAGGATCTAAAGATTCAGGTGCTGATGGGTTTGGGATATACAATGATCACCATTACCTTCTTGGTTACTTTCTTTACGGGATCGCGGTTTTAGCCAAGCTAGACCGCGATTGGGGAAAAAGATACCAACCTCAAGCGTACACGTTAATGGCGGATATCATGACATTGGATAGAGGGGGAAGCACAAAGTATACTCGGTTAAGATGCTTTGATTTGTGGAAGCTGCATTCATGGGCTGGTGGTTTGGCAGAATTCGCCGATGGTAGGAATCAAGAAAGCACAAGTGAAGCAGTGAACGCTTATTACTCGGCCGCATTGATGGGGCTAGCGTACGGTGACACGGGCCTCGTTTCGACTGGTTCTTTGCTCTTAGCCATGGAGATTCACGCATCACAAACATGGTGGCATGTGAGAGAGGAGGATGCAATGTATGCTCAAGATTTCACAGGTGAAAACCGAATGGTGGGTGTTTTGTGGGCGAATAAGAGAGACAGTGGGTTGTGGTTTGCTCCGCCGGAGTGGAAAGAATGTAGGTTGGGGATTCAGGTGCTGCCATTGGTTCCGATGACAGAGGTTTTGTTTTCTGATGTGGGGTTTGTGAAGCAGCTTGTGAAGTGGGCATTACCGGTGTTAGGGAGGGATGGTGTTAGTGAAGGGTGGAAGGGGTTTGTGTATGCATTGGAAGGGGTTTATGAGAAGGATGTTGCTCTTGAAAAGATTAAAAGATTGAGTGGGCATGATGATGGGAATTCTCTCAGTAACTTGTTATGGTGGATTTATAGTAGAGATTAAGATCATCATCAAGGTTACGAGGGAGGGGGTCGGCATTATTGCCGATAAATTTCAAACGTACATATGGTTAGTATGACAATGGTACTTATGGTGGTTTATGTTTAATTTTCAAATATATATATAAGGTCAATGTGACCATGTTTGTGGTGTAACCGATATTGTAACTCGGGGGTTATTGTGGTTGCGGTTGTCTCCTCGTCACCTCTTGCTTTTACGGTAGGTTAGGGAGAAATCATTCACTTTATATCTTATTATCATTATCCCATTATGTTGCCTAAGCTTAATATTTATCAAAAGATATTAATATGCATATTTGGATATATTTGAAATCTACATCTATAATAAGAAAATAAACACTCATCACTCCATGTGCGAACATTTAGGCCTTTAAAATTATGCATGTGTTAACAAAAATAGCCACTTTGTGCGCTATACTTACATTATGCCTATTTCATATTTTCATCATGATCCTTTTGCGAACATTTTTTGAACTATGAGGAGGTTCCTCTCACTCCAGATGATGCGTGTGTGGGATTGGAAATATAAGCCATCTTTTGCATTTTTACTTGATCATTGTTTTGCATTTTTTTCATTATAGTACTAGCACACAATGTTTAAACTTACTAATGTGGTCTAAGATACATATGTAATGAATGAAAATCATGTAGATTCATTTTTCAAACTCCCTGAAGTTTTAGAAAATGCTGCACAGTGCAGTAGTGCACCATGGCCCATTTCTGGGTTGTTACTGTGCATAAGCCATATGTCATGGCTTCAATCTGTAGAACTGAATCGTAAAAAATATCAAGAGACAAATACCTCAGTTATAGTAGCAGGGGATATTATCATTTGTGCACTCAAAAGAAGACATTTGTTTAGAGACTATACAATGTGGCTCGAACCCCGATCAAGGTACTGCAATCTGTTTTTTTCTTTTGATTTTTAAAATTAGTTCCAAAGTAGATGTATGAAGATGCTTCAAAGGTAACCAGAACATTATAATCTCACCCTATAGTAAGTGTTCAAATGTGACTTTCAATTTTGTATTTCAAATAAAAATTACATTGAAACATATATAAAAATTAGCACGTCGCAACGACAAATTCAAAAATAATTTAAAACATTAAAATTTTAAAATATATAAGAAGAAAACAAAAAACAACAACCAAAAAGTTGTAAATGGTTAAAAAAATAAGTCATAAGTTTAGGGTATAAAAGGTTTTTTTTTGAACGGCAAGAAAATTTATTAAAAGAGCGAGAGAGGGGCTAGCAAGAGACTAAGAACTCCTGAAAAAAAAGAAAGTACATGAAAGACAATAAATCCAAAAACAACAACTCCACAAATTCCGACAATAAGATCTATTTAACCATAATCAAATGGGACCTAAAAAAGAAAGTTAGCTGGCAGCTTTCTCATTCTGTTCTTGATCCAAAGAGAAGCGATAATCTTAGTGCTTTTAATAATACATGCTGGAGTGGCATTTTTTTTGTTGAAAACTCATTCATTTTTTGTCTTCCATATACTCCAACACGCAACATAAATTACCGCTTGAACTATTTGACGCAAGCGTTCATCTTCTGGAATGGATTTGTATAGTTACAACAAATCCCTGTAGTTAAACGCGTAAATAGGCTGAATCTTACACCACAAGCTCAAAATTGCCCACACAATATTTGCGACGGGGCAAAAGACATAACTAAACTTAAGGGCTATATATAATGAAAATAACAATGCATGCTAAATACAAAAAACCTATGCATTAAAGATGGTACCCTATTTTTTATCAAAAGCATATAGTATAATAACCATATGAAATTTAAAAAAAAAAAAAAAAAAAACATAATGAAATATACCATTATACATTAAAACAAACTTGATAGTTAGAACCATCTGAATTGTATTCAGTGATGTATGTCTCTTTGAATATTGACAAATTTATATTCACTACCAATATGTTTGGAGCTAGTTTTTGCTTCATTTGTGTTTTAAGATTTCGTCAACATTCTTGTCTGTCATAATAATTTATGATGTTTGGAGTATTTTATTAACATAGGTATACATCGGGTATGAACACAGAGGTACGTTAAAGAAAGATTATTTTGGTTATTCCTTCACAATTATTAAAACAAACATATTTTTGATACGTGTAGAAATTAGTATTTGAGTATTCTTAAACTGAAGGCAAGATTTCCTCTTATTTATCCAACTTGGTTGACAGGGATTCTTTTCTTTTTTTTTTATTTTTCTAATTAAACTTTATTTTGCTTGATACACCATCAAAGTATATAAAAGAACTCATTTACAATTATGCCTTCCTTCAAATATTCAACCATATGTAATATTTTCCTTTCATTGCCGACTAGAAGTACCTTCAAATCATCATCTTAGTCAACATCACCCACAAATTCGCTTCTAATCCAATCCTCCCTTTTCAAGTTTCCAAAAACATAATCAATATGCTACTTATCGATGAAAGTATAATCAACATCAAACTACCAACTAACGTTATAATTGGTTGGTTAGTCATCTGATCATCTTAGCAAACACCTTCTTATTTTGTTGATTCTAAATATATAGGTTTAATTTTCATTTTGTCATAGTATATATTTTTAACACAATTCTTATAATTAACCAAATATATCCATTTGTCAAGTCCCTATCAACATGGTTCTAAAGAAAATCAAAAGAAGAGTAGAGAGAATCATCACCAAACCTTTCAAAAAACCTCCAAGAAAACCCTCTATAAAACCACCATCACCTTGTCCTTCTCCTCCACCAGAACCACCACTCGCCACCATGAACCGCCGCCCCCTCCACCCTTTCATGTTCCCGGAAGCCCAATCCGCCGTCCTCCCCGACCCGTCCCGTTTTTTCTCCCATGACCTCCTCTCATCCCCTCTCCCCACAAACTCTTTCTTTCAAAACTTTGTCCTCAAAAATGGCGATCAACCCGAATACATCCACCCCTATTTGATCAAATCATCACCTTCATCACTATCTCTCTCATACCCGTCGTTGTTCTCGACCACAGCTTTCACATATCAAATCTTTAACGCCGATCTCACCATCTCCGCCATGGATAACGGTGACCCGAATCAAACCCACATCATATCTTCATTCAATGATCTAAGTGTCACGTTGGATGTTCCAAATTTAAGATTTTATCTCGTTAGAGGCAGCCCATATTTAACGTTTCAAGTCATGCAAAGTGTAACACTCTCAATTTCGACAATTCACGCGGTTCTTGATATTACATCAAATTCTTCAAGAACCAAATACAAGTTCAATCTCAACAATGGCCAAACATGGGTGTTGTATGCATCTTCACAGATTGATTTGATGCATGAGATGTCAAAGATCACATCTTTACCATTTTCAGGAGTGATCCGAATTGCAATACTACCAAATTCTGACTCGAAATTCGAAGGGGTTCTTGATCGGTTTAGTTCTTGTTATCCGGTGTCAGGTGATGCTGTGTTTATCGAGCCATTTTGTGTTGAATACAGATGGGTAAAGAAAGGTTGGGGGGATTTGTTAATGCTAGCAAACCCTCTTCATCTTCGTCTTCTTGATCATAATTCTTCAAACAAGATTCTAGATGACTGTAAGTACAAAAGCATCGATGGTGAACTCGTGGGTGTTACCGGAGATTCATGGGTTTTGAAAACCGACCCGATTTCAATTACATGGCATTCAATCAAAGGAGTTCATGAAGAATCATACCCAGAAATCATCAATGCTCTTGTTAAAGATGTCAATGATTTGGATTCGACTTCGATATCAACAACATCATCATACTTCTTCGGGAAGTTGGTGGCAAGAGCAGCTAGATTAGCGTTAATCGCTGAGGAAATTGGTTATCTTGATGCAATACCAAAAGTTCAAAAATATTTGAAAGATACTATTGAACCATGGTTAGATGGAACCTTTAATGGAAATGGTTTTCTGTATGATAGGTCATGGGGTGGAATAATAACCAAACAAGGGTCTAAAGATTCAAGTGCTGATTTTGGTTTTGGAGTATACAATGATCACCATTACCATATTGGTTACTTTCTTTACGGGATTGCAGTTCTAGCCAAGCTAGACCCCATTTGGGGAAGAAGATATCGACCTCAAGCGTACTCATTAATGGCGGATTTTATGACATTAGGTAGAGGGGGAAGCACAAAGTATACACGGTTAAGGTGCTTTGATTTGTGGAAGATGCATTCATGGGCTGGTGGTTTGACAGAATTTGCGGATGGTAGGAATCAAGAAAGCACAAGTGAAGCAGTGAACGCTTATTACTCGGCCGCATTGATGGGGTTAGCGTATGGAGACACGCGCCTCGTTACAACTGGTTCTTTGCTTTTAGCCATGGAAATTCATGCATCACAAACATGGTGGCATGTAAGAGAGGAGGATGTTTTATACACTCAAGATTTCACACGTGAAAACCGTGTGGTGGGTGTTTTGTGGGCGAATAAAAGGGACAGTGGGTTGTGGTTTGCTCCGGCGGAATGGAGGGAATGCAGGTTGGGGATTCAAGTGCTGCCATTGTTGCCGATCACGGAGGTTTTGTTTTCGGATGTGGGGTTTGTGAGGCAGCTTGTGAAGTGGGCTTTACCGGCGTTAGGGAGGGAGGGTGTTGGTGAAGGGTGGAAGGGGTTTGTGTATGCATTGGAAGGGGTTTATGAGAAGGATGTTGCTCTTGAAAAGATTAGAAGATTGAGTGGGTATGATGATGGGAATTCTTTGAGTAACTTGTTATGGTGGATTCATAGTAGAGATGAAGATGATCAAGGTTATGAGGGAGGGGGTAGGCATTGTTGGTTTGGTCATTATTGCCAATAAGTTTTAGGTATATATAAGGTGAATGTGACAATGTTTTATGGTGTTTTATGTGTAATATTGGTGATGATAAAAGATTAATAAACGTTGGATGGTTCTTGTGTAATATCAAGCTAAGCATACCAATTTATTTCTATGTGTTTTGTTTATTAAAAGCTAAAGAATTTGTTTTTGATTCGAGTAGAAACTTTATCACTCAATCAGCATCGTGGCTTTCTAGTACTCAAGCAAGTTTAACCGTGTAGTTTTCATTGCATCCATATACAACCAATGAAAATAAAATGTGTCTGTGATATCTAAGGTGAACGACATTTCTTATGGTATAGTATCCATTATAAAACAGAACAAAACGATATGAGATTCATCTAATTTATCACATTTCCAACCCATCAGGACAAGTTTTATTGGTGTTACATATGTAGGAATGTACCACAATATATTGTGGATCTTATGGTATTTATTTACGAGAGGAGTCACCTAAAGTCTTACATGAATATATACAACACTAATCATAAAGATTTATATATCAAAGTTTGAAGAAACAATTTGCAACGTTTATTCGTAAAATCTTTAACTATAAAAGTTTTTAGCAATTTTCACAAATAAATCAAATATCTGCCATTTAAAGGTAAAATATCAATTATGGAAGCATTATACAATGACTCTTTTCCATTTAGTAATAATTGTCTCACATGACTTTCTTAGTAAAGTTACTAATTAAACAACATACATAATCCTAAAGAATGAAGGAAAAATACACAAATGACTCTTTTTCATTACCTATGCTTTTATCTCACTAGTTTTTCAAAGCAAGATTTTAATGAGACTGACATCTTTTAAGGTTGCGTTTGGTTGGAAAGAGTGGAATGAAATGGAATGGAAATAAGAAACTAATATAATTTTCAAGTAAAATTGTGTTTGAGTAAGCAATTAAAAGTAAACTCAAGGGAATGTTTCACCTCAAATTCCCTTGGTTGTGAGATTTCAAAATCCTTCCACCTAGAGAGGGAATTTGAAATCACACAACCAAGGGAATTCGAGGTGAAACATTCCCTTGGGTTTTACATTTCATTACCCACTCAAACATAATTTACTTGAAAATTATACTAGTTTTTCAATTTCATTCCATTTAATTCCATTACTTCCAACCAAACGCAGCCTAAGTGTATTATGTTGATAATTAAACGAGAGTGTTGTAAATATGATTCATTGTGATATCGATACACTTATCACAATTTTGAAGATAAACTTTCGTTATATTGTTGATATATATGACTCATATTAATCTGTCATGTTTATCATAATGATTATTTGAGTCGTAACTTAGTTAGTTTGCTTTTCATATATATTGTGTATTTTATTTCAATTATGACACACTTTATTAATGAAATAAAAGTCTATCTCTTTCTTGTATTTTGATTTTAAACATAAATTCATGGGACTACCTTGATGAGCTAATCAACCGTTTTCCGTTATCTTGCAAATCAAGCTACAAACGTCACATATAATAAGTGGTCCAGAGGTTGTAGCCGTAGGTTCCAAAATTACGCTTTAAGAAGTCACGAGGAATATTACTTGTATATAAAACTAGAAGGGTGCCCGCGCAATGCGGCGGTTGTTATTCTTGTAGTAATTTTACAACAATCTATTTTTTCTAAGTTAGATTTAAAACACCAAATAAATAGGTTTTGCATGACGACTTGTACATTTACACATTAACTTATTGTACCTCACAAAATACAGATCGGTTCAGAAAAAAATTTACACAAAAACATTTAAAAAATACACAGGTTACAATTATAGTCTTAAAACGTTTTTAAACATGATAGATTAAAAGATATAACTGAAATCTTATAACAAATTAATTTTTTTTGGTTTATGGGTAGATAATGTAAAATTTTGATGTAAGTTATAATACGCGTAATGTTATTATGTAACTAATTGTAAGGGGTAATATGTAAATAATGTTAAAAATACTATTTTACCCTCAAAAATTGTTGTATCTTATGCATTAAATAAAATAATTGTTCTTAATTTTATGGTATCTTAAAATACCCATCTCATACGCTTTATATATAGTATAGATAAAAGTACTTGTTTATTATATATTGAGTTATTCCTCTAAGTGCATATCCTATACTAACACATTCAATCACACACATACCCGTCATTCACCTGCTACATTATTCCAACTCATCTTTAAAATTCCTATTCTTGCTACATTGCTTTAACCTTTTTCAAACACTATATTTAATGTTTATATTAATGTTCTATTCAAAAATTGTTTATGTGTGACGAGGTCACTAGGTCCAATCCTTGGTGTTTAAAATTTTGGAAGAGAGATACTTCAAACACCTCCTCTAAGGCCGGTGGCATGTTCCTTTGATGTCAGATCATATCTGTCTTTCATCTGTAACCTAACGATTGAGTTGCTTTGAATTTACATATCCATCAAGAAGTTTTATTGTAACTAATTCCAATTTTCCGGATTTTAAGAAGCCATGAATGTAGGTTTGTAGTAAAAACAATAAATTGTCAAATGGAAACTAAGTTTTTATTATCCAATCATAACATTTAAATGATAATTATATATTTAATGATGCATCATATCTTACGATTGCTTATATACATTATCTACTATTAGAAATTGACTTATATCCGTCTGATGGTTGGATATGTTAGTATCATAAAAATATAACTATTTTTCCTTTGATTATACGATTAAACAAAGATCAAACTTCTATTTGGTTTCTCTAACACGTTCTTTTGTTCCATCAGATCATCGTCATCTTTAGTTATCTTACACAAAATGAAAGAAACTAATATGCTTAAAAAAACTAACAACCTAACATGCTTCTCTTCTATCAAAAAGTAGCGACAAAGGAGAGCAACGTGAGGAGCCAACCCAAGAAATCAAAAACCATAAAAAATTACTTCGCAACTGATGGCAATACCAAAAGGAAAATGATAAGTAAGCAACAATAGACATAACTGCCCGTAACCTCTTATAATTATTGTTTCTAGAAGAATTTCAAAGATAACCATCAACTACAAGGATCAAATTTTCGCTTAAGTTTAATCCAACATCCGATATGCAATACGTAAACGCTTACATTATCCGCCGATAATAAAACAAAACATGTAACTAGTTCATAAATAATTAGATAATCACTCCCAAAATTCAAGATAACCAGAGAACAGAACCAACCCAATTCCCAAACACACCCACCTCTACCCCAGGTCAACTAACCACACAAACACCAATATTTTGCTCGCAACCGCTTATCAAGGAATCTACAACACAAAGCAGCGGCTGGGCGGAACCACCGGTGAAATCCCACGAGCAGCGATCCAATCAAGTGATCATGGGCGAAGATCAAGATCCCCAGAAGCTGAAGAAGATTGCAGCCGCTGCCTATGACTACGATAACGATCCCAGATGGGCTGATTACTGGTCCAATGTCCTCATCCCCCCTCACATGGCCTCTCGCTCCGATGTCATCACCCACTTCAAGCGAAAGTTCTACCAGCGTTACATCGTTAGAACTCTCTTCTTACGCTTCGCCCTTATTTCCCCATTTACTGTTGATTGTTATTCAATCTGATACTGAGCTTGTTGTGTAGAACTTAGGGTTTTATGTCATCTTTTTATTGAAAGATTATTAATTTTGTTATTAGGTTATTGAATTGAATTTCTTGAGGCATCGGGAAGGTTCTCTGTTTCTTGAATTTTTGGGCTTTGTATGCTCTTTGAAATTAGGGTTCTTATGCCCTTTTGTTTATGTGAAGAAAGATGGTTAATTTGAATCTACTTTGAAGTCTTGAACCTAGTATGTCCATATATGGATTTGGTTCAAGTGTGTATGCATCAGTGTGTCATTGTTGTATGTTTATTTTGCATTTTATATGGTGAGGTCGTGATAGTTTCGGTAAACGTTGTGTTTGACTATCTTTGTCGATTGATGTTGGATATGTCTTGATGTTCAGGACCCTGATCTTGTTGTGGAACCAATGAATACAAGTAGTTCTTCACAGCCTGCAAGATCATCCACATCATCATCTTCTGCAAGTGAACGTAGGCCTTCTAGCAATCCAGGTAAATATTATTGTTCTCTTTTGTCTGTTGGAGAGGTTACATTCTTTTTATTTATTATGTGATATGGATGTCTTGGGTACTACAAATATGTGTGGTACAAAAAGAACAAAATGATATGTTGTATAATTTATGTGGTGGCATCATTAGTTCTGTATTCTTTTGTGGCTGAATGCAATAAAACATCGTAGGGTCAACTACAAGAGCTGCAGGGGCATCAACTCCAAGTTCAACTCCTTTGCGCTGGGATCGGCAAACAATACAGTTTTCTGTCAATGCTTGGGTAATGCATCAACTCTCTTTTTTTCTTTATCAGACTTCAGTAATCAAGCTTCCTTTTTTTATTTTTGTATTTTTGTAAATCTGTTCTTAAAATCCAAATGATGTGCTATTAGTTGGTTTAAGCTTAGAATCAAGTAGCTTCTCATCATTCCAAGTCTTTATGTACACACTCATGTGTATTGATTGGTTTAAGCTTAGAATCATTGTACTAGGTGACTAAATTACTGAAATGTAAAATATGTTTACTTTTCACCAAATGAATGACGTGCAGAATAATATCTAAACTTACCCTGAAAGTCCTTCCTTGTTCTTATATGACAGTGGAATACGTTAAGTTACTTTTCATTGAACACTAATGCTATGTAAAGTAATTATGTTAAAAGGTGGATACTTGTTTGTAGCTTTATGTAATATATATAAGTTTTTAACATTTAAAATTTAAATCTTTAAACAATATTTACAATATGCTTAATTCTGCAGGTCCTTGTTGTGGCTGTGCTTGCTATGTTCCCATTCACACCTAAAAGCCTTTCAAATAGGGCGTATCGACTCTCATTTATGGGGACTGCATGCTCTTCAGTATATTCACTGTACTCTCTTTATGGGGTATGTGAGGGCTCATAAAAATATTCTTTTAGTTATTGTGATTTCTTGATGCTGCTAGCCTGCTAATAATCTTATAATCTTGCTTAATTGCAGAAACCAAGAGCATGGAATTTGCAGGAAGTGCAAATTTGGCTTCAATCAGTAATTGCAACAAAGGACTTCATCTATTTCATTTACTGCCTCACTTTTGTCACCTCAAATCTTCGCCTTACATGTCAGTTACTGCTACTTGAAATTTTCTTTTTTAAACAACTTACGCATTCTTATTATTAATATCAAATTCTTTTGCAGTTGCTTTACTGCCTATTGTATGCCGAAGCTTAGAACATTCTGCAAAATTCACTAGGCGAAATTTTGGTCATTCTTCCTTGTACAGGTAAAGGTTTCCCACTTTTTCTTTGTTGCAAAACAATGTGTGATGTAAAGGACACTATGATCATATTTTTGTTTTTGTTCTTTTGATGGTTGCTTAATAGGAAATACTTGGAAGAGCTTTGTGTGTGGGTGGAATCAAACACGACGACACTCAGCATACTGTCTTCACAAGCTGAGATTGGAGTTGGCTTCCTCCTGATTGTCTCTCTTTTATCGTCAGTGATCATGTTCTTATTGTCGTTTTGTTATTATTATTTTTAATATAGCTGTGCTTCTGAACTTATTTTATCTGTAATGCAGGTGGCAGCGTAACATAATACAAACTTTCATGTATTGGCAGGTCAGTACATTTTTCTAATAAGTTGGGTTATAGGTAGTAAATACAACAAGATACATGTGTTAAATACCGTGTTTAAAAGGCGCTTGGGGCTCCAAGGCGATAAGGTCCCTGGAGCCGAGGTTTGAGGCGAAGGCACACACATCACGTACATGAGGAGCACTTGTTTTGCACAAACATTTATAGTTGTTAACTTGTTAAAACATAATATACATCACTTTGTACTTAACACTCTATCATACACATCAGTAATGTTGTGCATCATAGATGGTGAAGTTTTATGTCCTAAAACAGTAACCACTGAGATGTGAGAGGAGTTATGTTATTGCTTCTAGAGGTTTTTAGGCACATCACATGGGCTCTTGCCTCTTGGTAAGGGTTACCGTTAAATATATTAGCCCATTTAAATATATAGCCCATATAAAAGAACACATCAGATACACGAGGCGATATGATGCGCAAAGGTGAGCCTTGTGTATAAATTTCGCCTTGCTTCTAGGCACACCATTCGTAAAACACAGGTTCAGTTACAGCATGTTGAGTTCCTGTTCTTACGAATAATGTATTAATAATCCTTTTTAGAGTCTACATATAGCAATTGTGTACAATCTTATGGCAAATTATTTTTTGGCAGCTATTGAAGCTAATGTATCATGCCCCTGTTACCGCCGGCTACCATCAAAGTGTGTGGTCTAAAATTGGGAGGGTGGTTAATCCACTCATCTACCAATATGCTCCATTTCTTAACACACCTATCTCCGCCATACAACGGTGGTGGTTCAGGCAGTGATAGCTTTTGCATGGAAAATAAAAGGCGAGAATAAGGATCGATATAGAACTTACCATTATGTACTGTAAGCTAAATTTAACCTTACCTTGATTGTGTTCATGGTGGGGATGGTCTTTTTGTTGACTACATACAATCTGATAAGTTGACTTTATGTGATGTTTTATTGTTGATGAAAGACCTGAATTCTACAAGGTTATGAAGGTGTTCCTTAAGGTTAATGATAATCCTAAAACTAACCTCATTAACATGTATTTGTTATGCTAAAACATTGTGAAAGAGTGAAATGAATGACAGGTTAAAATGTGTTTGGTTTGAAAGTGGGTTAAATATGTCTTGGTTTCATATCATGGTTCAATTAATTTGTTTTCGAAAAATTATAATGATTTAGATAATTATAAAATCGAGAAAGTTCTATCATAAAAATTTGACGAATTAGATTTTAATAATTCTAATTTTTACTTATTGACTGATAATAATCTATACTACTATTTGGCCTGTGACAATCTTAATTTTCATTTTTATTATCAATGACAATTCTAATAGTATAATATCATAGATTCACACCCGACTTGTATTTATTTTCCACTCCCTTTCACTTGTATGTTACCTCATTCCATTCAATCATTCATAAACGTTATTGCGAGTGAAATCAAATGCAAAATTAAACGTAAATATTTGATAACGATGAAACTGGGACTATTATTGGTAACAAAAACGAAAATTGGGAGTGTTACCAGATAAATTCATAGTATGGATTATTATTGGTCAATGAGTTATAATATGGATTATTAAAACCCAATTTGCCTAAACCAATGTAATGAAAAACAACGTAGTTTATATGTTTCTACTTGAATTATATTACATGTCAATTTACACATGTATAGATATGTAAAGTAATGTGATTTTCAATCAAAAGTTGTGTGTTATATTATTGTAGAGTGTGTAGGTGTGCTAATTTTAAAATTAAATTAGGTTTAAAGTAGAGATTGCATGTTTGTTAGCCAATAAAAAAGTGAGGTACGTACCAAGTGTTTATATGTTGTGAATAAATCATATCTTAAAAAATTTGGATTGAGATGTCAATCATCATTACTTCAATTTCTTAGTGGTTTTTTTTGTTCTTAGTGACAAATTACACAAATTACAGTTAGTCTTAAAATAATGTTTAATGTTTGACGATTCGTTGTTTTCTCAAAATTTCACCAATAGAGTTGGTTCCATTGTTTCAATATCTCTCTAATACAAACTTTGTTTCAATTCGATTGCTCAACTAGTCAGCTCTAAAAATATAGCCTCAAGATTGATTTTAGGTGCTAACGTTTAAACCACAGTCAAACTTGTCACAAAAGATGGCCAAAATCAACTTGACTCTTCAAAAAAATTCATTAACTAATTCTAAAAATGATAGTTCACGTCGCAAAAAAAAAAAAAAAAAAGAAGTTACACGATGTCATACAAAGATTTTGGTATTATTACACACGACACACAAATCAAGTAATAATCTTCCTTATAATACTTTTGCCATCATGAAAATTTTTAAAAGTTTAGTATATTTAAACAAAATCTTTTTTGAATTTCTTACCATAATAATGGTCCAATGAGGTTAGTAGAAGTTTTGGCGGATTGATACCATCTAATCTTGATCGTACGGCCACAAACCTTTCAGATTACCCTAGCGATTGCATATAGATCCGTTGATTCCCGTTGACACCCAAATGACCCCTCGTTCTTCTTTACTCTCCGACTAAGCAAGATCGCAAAGATACATCCATCTTCATCTTTTTGCCCAAATTCAACCATCTGTAGGTAAATCTTTATCCCTATCCCTAAAACCCTCGATCTTATCTCATTTCTTGGTAATTCAGTTGCGAAATTTACGATTTGGGTGTTTTGTCGATTGATTAGTTGTGTTTCTAGCTGTGTTAGTGAAGCATTTCGTTCGATCTTCTTTCTTGTTTGTGTTTGTTGCTGGGTTCTTTATCAATTTGAAGGGAATTAAGTAACCAGTAGCTGTGCCGTGCATGTTCTGGGATTTTTACGGAAACCCTAGTTTTGGATTTAGGGTTGAAGGTTTAAGATTATGGGCTGATGCTAATTGTGAACTGCTTTCTTGATAGAATTGTTAGATGTGTAATTGTGAGCGTAACATGGGTATTTGAATTGTTAAGAGACGACATGTGATTGCGGAAGTCTTGGTGACCCTGAATTGGTAAGATATGTTATAGCTACAAATTGGTTTCTGATTTCTTTTTATATAGGTATGTGAAATTGATTATTGCAATTCTTTAGGTATAGATATTTACATTTTGCTATGGATTTCTTGCCAAATTGTAGGATTCTTATTGTCTGTGTATTATCATAGCAAGTTAGGGTTATGAATCCTTGGTGATATAAAAAAGAAGAGTTATTGCTGTTCTTCTTCTCTGTCACTAAGGTTTCTGTCTTCTTTGCATACACTATCTTCTTTTCTAAGTTTTGTTTTGCTAGTTTTGGCTATTTGGGGTAACCTTGAGAACCCGTTACAGGAATACTCACGAGACCACTGATGCCTCACTATCTCTAACCAAAGGTATCAGGTAAAACAAAACGCAGCTTGCGCTAGATAGGTAGCCTTCAAGGGGTTAAAGGCAGAAAACCACTAGGCCACTCCCTTGAAGGATTTGATAATTATGACTTGTGCTATACTGTGACTACATGATACTTAAAGCTTGAAGAAACAGCTTTGCAATGCCACATATCTTAGGGAGTACATTAAATTTCAAGATGCCTACAATTCTTCTCATTATTGTGATAAATGCCTGGAATATTCTGGGTCTTCTTATATGGTTGTTTTTGTATCAATAAAGTAGCAATTAAATACTGTTCTAACAGTTTTGCTATATCTTTCTTGAGAATCTTTGTTGATGATGAATTTATTGCAGGACAAGTGACTAGAATTCTTATGATCTGACTCAAACACCAGAAGAAATGGAAAATTCACCTGATTCAAAAAAGGACGAGGAGGACTTCATTACACTTCCAGCATCTAATAGTCCAGGGAGTGGAGGTGTTAGTGGAGGTGTAAATGTGAACAATTGTAGTGGTGTGCCAAGCGAAGCTGACAGTCAGCCTGTTGATTGTGGGGTTAAGGAATTTGAACTAAGTGAGGAGATATCGGTTGTTGACAAATTCAAACGTTCCCAAGTTACATTAGCTGATAATAACAAACATGATTCAACTTTTAGTGTTGAAGTAAGCAGTTCTACAGTTATAGAAAATAGAACTTCAGTGCTGGCTGAGAATGGTCCAGAAGTTGAAGATGGAATTCAAAAGAGAAATGGAAGTTCTGGAAGCAACCGTGAGACTAATGGTAACCTTCTGTTCACCGTGCGTTTACATAATTATACATTATAAATTTACTAGGTGTTTTGATAAATTATAAGTATATATCTTTTTCTTTGGTCTATACTTGCATGAACTTAATTGCATGCATCATAGATCTTATTATCTTCCCTATATTTGTTTGCAAGCTTCTAACTGCAGTATGTTAGTACGTTTCCTAATATGCTTTCCCTTTACATGCTAGCCGTTTCTGGTATTAAAAGACCTCGAATAAGTGTCGATGAACAGCAAGCTTCAGTCCATGTCATTTATAATTCTATAACAAGGTATAAAGGAAAACATTGATATTTTATACTTTATGTTATTTTTATTTAGACATTCATTTCAACTCCTATCTGTATTTTCATTTTCTGAAAGTTTTAAAAAGGTATTTTTTATCCCATTTTTTGCCTTCATTTTATTCCATCTATTTTTTGTGATTATCTTTAACATTGTTTGAGGTGAATGGGACATCTAAGTAGGAACAGATGGAGTAACATGTGAACACATGTTCATTTTTATTTATGTCATTTGATAGTTACTCATCTTGTTTATACCCTCTGAGGACTATGATTCCAAGGGTTTTTTTTTAAATACAAACTCTAACCGAATACCTTGTGTGTAATAGAGAGAGTAAACAGAAGCTTGAGGAGTTATTACAAAAGTGGTCAGAATGGCATACTAGACATAGTTCTTCATCTCGTGTAAGCTTGTTTCCTAATTAATTCTATTGTCAAGGTTTTACAAATCTTGTAATTAGTTATTGTGAACTTACCTTTGGATGCCATAACTACATTGTTTTTTAACCAACTTGTAACTTGGTAAGTGTATGATTTTGTATTGCTTTTCTTCAATTCAAAGGTTAATTTAGGAGTTAGGACTTTTCAAACATATAAAATTCTGTTACTTCATAGATACTTGAATTACACTTAGCTTTTTTTGTCTTGTGTTAGGTATTGGTCTTTGGTATTCATTTCCAAATTGTGTTTAGTAGCCTAGATTAAATGTTGTTAAATTTCTGAATTTCTTTACTGTTCAGGATTCAAAGGTTGAACTAGAGTCTGGTGAAGGGACCTATTTCCCAGCCCTTAATGTTGGTCTGGATAAACCTTCTTCAGTGGTATATTTATCTTTTTTTGCTTGTGATAATCATTCACTCCTGGATTTTATTGCTCAATATCAACTATTTTTTTGTGGTTGAAATGATTAAAGATCGAATTTGTTTTGTGTAGTCATTCTGGTTGGATGGGCAAAGTAGAAATTTTCAAAGCAAGGAAGTTATAGCTTTAGATAACAATTCAATCCCGCTTTATGATCGTGGGTATTCTTTTGGCTTGACATCAACTGATGGTCCGAGTAACGTAGATGGGTATGGATTGATATTCTGGTGCATACGCTTTTAAATTCTTCATTCTTAGGGTTACATAAATATATTTTATAATTTTTTGCTACTTTATTTTCCCTGACAGAATTTACCATAACTTGTTGCAATTTCAATTTTCAATGTTTTCATGGTGGTCTTGTTTCTTCTTGTGGTTAGAGGTTTGGAACTGGTAGATGGTTCTCGTTGCTTCAATTGTGGTTCATATAACCATGCACTAAAAGAATGCCTAAAGCCTCGTGATAATGCTGCTGTTAATAATGCTCGTAAACAACACAAAGCTAAACGTAATCAGAATTCAATATCTCGTAACCCGACCCGATACTATCAAGACACTCCAGGGGGAAAATTTGATGGTTTAAGGCCTGGTGTCCTGGATCCAGAAACAAGAAAACTTCTAGGCCTTGGGGTAAGCAAAAAGTCAAACCCTGGGATTACTTCCTTACCTTTGACATTGTCATTAACGCAACTAAAGTAACATTCCATTGCTTGTTTTATGTAGGAGTTGGATCCGCCTCCATGGCTTAACAGAATGCGAGAGATTGGTTACCCACCAGGATACCTAGGTGATTGTTTATGTCTGAAATATATATAAAACAATTATTTATAGTCAAACATTTTTTTTAAATTTGTTTGGAAATATGGCGTTAAACTGCAGATGCAGAAGATGAGGATCAACCATCTGGGATTGAAATATTTGGTGATGAGGTTGTTGTTAAGCAAGAAACAGAGGATGGTGAAATCCTTGATATGGACATATCTCCTCCTCATGGGGGCGGTGAGATATCTCCTCCTCGTGGTGGCAGTGAGCCACCTAAACCTCAACCGCCCAAAAAAATGAGTGTTCAATTTCCAGGAGTGAATGCCCCAATTCCAGAAAATGCCGATGAATGGCGTTGGGGAGCAAGGGCTTGGAGGTTTGATTTACCTAGAAGTAGATCATCAAACCATAGATATCATAATTCAACGGAATCTCCTGCATCTAGCAGACATCATCATCCTGAGGATAGGTGGAACCGTGATTATAGAGACGATGGACCTCCTGGAGTTGACCATGTTAGCGGTTCCTTACCATCTAGCTTTTCACCTAGGTACCCTGGTTATGACTCTAGAGGTTCAGGTTATGGCAGAAGAAGCCCATTGATGCGTGAAACGAGTTCAAGTCATGAAGATGATAGGTGGAACCCTTACTCATCTGACTCTTTGTCGCACCGGAAGGACCGCCATGAAGACCGCCACCATCGCAGCTGGCGATAAGTTTGAATAACCTGGTGATGTATTTTTTATTTAGGGGCAAAAAAAGCACCAAGTGTACATGGGGTAGGTGAGATCAGTTGGTTAGCAAAAGATGCTTGTGCTTTTGTTAGTTTAGCCTCAGTCCCAGTATATTTTACAGCTATACCCTTTTGCTTTATGTTTGTTTAGCGGCTATTATTTGTACTTGTTGACTTTCAGTGGCAGGCTATCATTTAACAGTAGTATTTGGTGGGATTGATTAGCTCTCTTGCTTCCTTTCATTAGCAACATTGTCATTTGCTTTTGTGCATAACCTTGTAAGTTCAACATGATATGATTGTTGTATCATGGACTTGTTATTTTCTATCTTATGCTTTATCTGCACTTGTCTGGATAGCACTTATGGTGTCCAACCCATGGTGTTCTTGTGGGTGAGTTTCATAAGTCACGTTGTGCCCTTGGGGTGTAACGACTGATGGGTTGGAAGTTGTTGTGCCACCATGTTAGACCGCTTTTGCAATTCGAGTTCCAACTATAGGAGATGATCGCACCTTGATATCTGTTTTCAGGCAGCCTATATCTTATTCATGTTGGTTCCTTCTCGGCTTAAAGCTTTTGATCCACTTTCTTGATGTTGTGTGACATGGTATACATGGTTAAATAAGTCATTGGTATAGCATGACCTCATGGTTTTGGCATACATCCTGGTTATTTTAAGAGTGTACTGACCAGGTAGAACCGTAGGTGGAGTGATGTGTCTTCGTTACACAATACCTCAAGTGGAACAGGAGGGGCCAGCGGGTTGATGCAATAGTCTTACCCGTCCACCAGTTGTACCGAGTACTTTTATATACTTAATATAAATCAAAATATGAAAATATTATATGAATTATGGAATATCAAAAAAAAAAAATAAAACGAATAATAAGAATTTGAAATCTAGTCTGGTTCACCGGTTTGAATTCCCTTGACCACCTCATCCACTAAATAAATCATTTTCCTTCCACTTTCCCCTTATACTTGGTAAATAGCAACCTACCATGTGAATCTCCACCTTGATCAACTTCTTTGCCACATTCTTCGTAGGCCTTCAATCTCCCAACAGCTAGAGCTCGAGGTACACATTTTGGGTTTTTTTTCCGTAACCCGTTTTAGGCATAGAACCGGGGTTTCTCAAATCGGGTAGGATAGGAACCGGGTAGGAGCTGAGTTACGGTTACGGGTCAAGCAAGGCACGACTAGAACCGTGCCCATGTGAAACCGGTTAGGGTCGGATAAGGTACAAGTAGGGTTGAGGAACTGGGTAGAATCAAGTATGACATATATTTTTATTTAATAAATATAATAACAAACAAACAGTGATTTCAATTTTTAATTACTTTTGATAGTATACAAACAAAGAAAAATAGATTCACTATAAAAATAATTTTACAAACTATACATTTTTATTTTTATTTTATTTATTGTTAGTTTTTGTTTATTCTTCGCTAGTAATTTAGTGCATTCGAACCGCTCCATCGTAAGCGAGTTCTTCGTCAGATAGGTCAGAAGTTAGTTTTTCGTTCACCTCTTTATCGAGAATTCTTGATAGTCTTTGGGAGTTATAGCGGATGTAAAATCTATTCAACCATACCTCTAGCTCGTTTGTTGGGATCTTGCCCCTTTGTCGTTTAACAATCTTGTTTCTCACAGTGTTAAATAGATTAAGAAGGGGTTCCATACTCCAGCTACCACCACTTAATCCCGATGCCATAGACTCATGTATGGTACGTTATGTTGGACACATATCTTATTAAATAAATATTAATCAAAGATTATGTTGGAAAGAACCTTTTGTGTCGGTTGCAAATGTGGGTATCTTCCTACAAACATAAATTGAAAATTTTTTAGCCACTAATGGTTGCAACCCCAGTAACATTGAATAAACATATATGTTTAAAGCTAGCACCAACACAATCGAAATAAATGGCAAACGAACAACAAACCTGCGCCGCTAGCTAGTCTTTTTTGAATAACGAATCAAAAAAGGTCTTTCAAAAAACTATATTCATAGGTTTTCGGGTTGTAACATTATTATGCATGATCCATTGAACTCGATTAAGTAGCTCCACAGCCTCAGGCGTAAGACAACCAAAAGTATCAAATACAAAGGGTATAACACATGTGTTGGTTGCGCTTTCTCGTGTTTGTTCATGTTGCATAACGCAATTTTTAATGCAGCATGACCCACCATGAAGACACTGCTTCCCAAGCCCAAACTCCTGTTAAATACACACGCGTGTTTCCCTCCTTTCCATTTAAAGAACAAAATGTTAGCCGGTCTGAGCGTTAATCTTTCTTTCTTCGAGTCACTTAAGGAATTAATAGTTGCTTCTTTCTTAACAGATATCCCGACACGTCTCATATATGTCAAAAGGACGTCTCTAACCAAATCGTGTCGGTACTTGAAATCCAGGAGCTCTCTGCAATGTCCTGCATGCTCTTTAAAAGAGTCTAAACACACCTTGTGCCATATGTTGGCCTAGCCCATTTACATGGATAGTAAGAAAAAAATCTTAAGCATTTGACACTCGTAGACACTCAAAACCAGATTTTGTCTAATGGTCATATAGTCAGTGGATAATTAACTAAAAAGGTTTTTATAAGACTTAGGTCATATAAACATCTAAATTTGTTATTAATACACCCAGATGTATCTATCTCTCTCCATTTTTATATGTATGTATAAAAAAAGATAGAAATAATGAAATCCTCAAGGTACGTAAATTGGCTTAAATCGAAAAGCATAGATTTAAGCATAGGTTTAACACGGGAGAACAGTAAACAGAGGGCTTAAATAGAAAAGCATATAAAGCACAAGGTTCTTTTTAGAAATTAATTATTCGTCTCTTCACTCTTGTAGTCTTGTAGGGTTCCTAGATTTAAGTGTGTTCTTTGAAACCTGCAACTCCATCATCCTTCACATCTTACTTAATTTGTCTTTTCAAAAGACCCTTTCATTCAATTCCTCAAACCCTCATATCATATAATCTCCACAAAAAGATGGTTTAAAATTAATAATTATTAAAGTATTTAAAGATTTCAATTGTATCATAATCTCTTGTTTTCCATTTTCGTGATTTACGCATATAATCAATAAAAGCAACAATCTTTTGCTTCCTATTAGTTCCGATAGACGAAAGCGACAAAGCTTTCGGAGAGCTGTACGTAGCAAAATGACGGAAACCTAAATTCAGGTTTCTATGACCATTCTGTGTCGATCTTTGTTTCCCATTAAAAAGGTTGGTTGCAATCATTTTTGGGACTTATAAATTGGGTGATTAAGAACCATAAAATTAAATTTATTAATTATTTATAAAACAATAAGAGTTAAAGACTTAAACTTGATGAATGTATGTTTTGACAGTATTATTGTAATGTCTACATCAAAGTGCCTGATTACAAGATATAATGAGCATGCTTAACAACTAAAAACCAGATGTAACTGTAGAAAAGATTAGAGCTAGGTCTCAGTACCTACTTGTGTACTTTGTTTGTTCTGTCTTCAAAATCATATCACTCTTGAAACTTAACTTGTTTTACATTACACACATCCACTAGTTGATCAGTTGCGGTGCTAGTACCCGATCGATACACAAATTCTTCTACCGGTGTTACTATTTGTACTAGTACCGCATCGATACTCGAATTCTGTTACTGGTGTTACTATTTGAAAATGTTGGGAGACGCCACGGTTGTCCCAACAACAAAATGTTCATTCTATAAGGGGTGAAAACTCAAAAGTGATATTAAGACTGGAGGTAAATTGTATAACAATTCACATGTGGTTAATATATAGTTAATTATTGCAGCAGCATGAACATCCTAGAATATAATATTATGGTATGCTGAGTTACCAGAACCATGTCCTGATTTGGACATCTGACTAAACAAAAGATTTAAGGTTGTTACAATTAATATTCAAAACATGAAAGGTTAGTACTTTGGTAATTGGTTAACAAAAGATAAAAGTTTATTTAATTAAAGGCACAGGTGGACAAGATTACTGTGATGTCAACATCATATCAAGGATGATCTGATTACAAGATAAAACATTGAAAACCTAAGTACAAACAGTAATTGGTCTGATTTAAGTGTGGCAAACCCATAACGCCATACTGAACTTCTGTTATTCCCACTTTTTTTCTAACTGCAATAATTGAAATATTTAGCAATGTGAAACTAAGATTACAAGTATATATGTACCATAATTTTCATCTTTGATCGAAATGACGAAATTCGGTTCATATTATCGTAAGGATAATTGCTAAGAATATTATGAACATCTTTTGATGACCTTTTAAGATATTATCAAAAATTTTTTTTGGAAAAACACCAAACATTTTTCTAGAATAAAATCACTACATCATGCACCTACAATACTAGAACCCACGACCCCGAGACTACATCACTTACCACTAGCAACCCAACATGTCCCCTTGGGGACATATATTACCAACTAACAGCTAGATTACAAACAAACGTACATAGTAAAATCCAACTTATTTATTGTAAGTTATTGGTAGGGTTTGAGAAAGTGAGCTAGATTATGATACCTTTAAACTAGATGCTTATAGGTTGATATAAAACATGTTATATTAGTTAAACAACAAATGCAAAGAATACCAGGTTGATGGCTTGAAATAGAAGCTGAAAGTTGTTAACATCTATTTGACTTGTGGGACAACAAAAGACATGATCAATTCCTAGTGCAAGTTCCTTGATCACCTAGCAATCTTTCTCAAATGTTGTACACTACAATCTGGCTTTAGTGATGCAATCCGGAGTCTCATGTTGTCCAGATGATTCGAAAGACCCTCAAAGTAAAAAAGAAAAAGAAACTATTTTTTGACAAACAAATTATTTCATTTACATCTCAACAAATTACTAGGCACTTGAATATATACATAAACATATATCTTTGATTTCCGGTCTTTTATTCAATGTAAAATGGCCAGATCAGTATCTTCAGATCAGTCAAAAGCAAATAGAAGCAATCAAATACATTCATAAACATAATCAAATTGATTAAATAACTAATCAACAACAACATGAACTTACATCATTACAACATTGCTCCATCTCCACTTTTAATCAATTACTAGAGCAGGCTCACTCTCAAGATCCCTAATACAAACAAACAAACAAACAATTATCAAAATCATGCACATCTCCAGATGATTATAATTATCTGTTTGTAATAGTAATCAATACGCAGATTACAGATCTGAATCACTAACTGCATGATTAATTTCCCAGCTGCTCATGAAATGCTGCAACATTAAAGCTTGAATCTTTTGACAGATTTGAAGTTTCTTGATCCATTACACACTCCCAGCTGATGTCTTTATAACCATTTCGTTGGTCACCGCAATCATCTAACTGTTTTACACGATTTTTTTCTTTTGTTCTTTCTCTAGCTCTTGCTCTTGCCTCTGCCCTTGATTGTTCTCTTGAATGATTTTCTTGAGATCCACCTTTGCTTCTTTGTGTTGTCTTCTTCCTTTTACCATCAACACATTTAACCAGTGACTTCTTTTTTTGACCGTGTTCCTCATCTGAATCATCTCTCTTAATGGTTTCAAGAAATCTTGCTTTAGATTCATCAGTGAGAGTTGAAGATGAAGCTGAGTGGTTCGGTTGTTCAACCAAATCTTTAATTGCAGTTAGAGACTTTGTAAGTAGCCAATCAAGGGTTTTGCTTGCTTTATCAAACCCTAACAAATCTTGAAGACAGAAGAACTTTTTTGCAATATCAATCGACAATCTCACCCTCCGATCCCTCGGGCCTCGAGACGTGTTGATCTTACTATGCCCATCTCTCTTTGAGGTCACCATTTTCTTCTTGTATGAAGAAATGACCGACTCTAAAAGATCATTATGATCTTCAGAATCAGAACTCTGCAAACCTGAACCTTCAGCAAAATGCTGCTGAAGAACAAAGTCTTGTTGGAGTGTGGCAACATCGTTATGACAAACTACATCTCCAGAGACAAATGGGTTGTTGTTGATTTGCTGGTGGTAGTTAAAGTGAACATCATCTGTTTCATAGTACTCAAGGAAAGAATTTGGAGGAGAGAAGACATTAATAGTGGAGTAATTTGGAACCTGTGAAAAAGGATTTGAGGAAAACATTGTAAGTTAAAACAATAAAAAACAACACAAGATTATTAATTGATCAAGTGAAGCTTTGTGTTTAACTAGCTAGAATCTTTAAAGACTCTCCACCACTGGGTATTGTAGATTTGTGGTGAGCATTTTCTAGGGCACTGTTAGGTAAAAACCTAAAATAGGGAAGTGTACCTCCTCTTCAAAAATTTTAATGGAATTGGCCAGCAAGTGAAGAAAGTATGATTGAAGAACAGTAGTAGAATTGATGTACGTGAATATATTAACACAAAGATGATTCAATTGCCTCAAATGCCAGAACCATTAGATGTTTTTATAATTAATAGCTAAAATACCTTATGGCATTTAAGTAATTGGATGAAGATCAATGGTGGGCAGTAAAGAAATTTATAATAACTGAAAAGAAGGGTTTTGTTATTTGCACGTGAGAAAAGTGAATATGGAAGAGATAAAGATGAGGGGTGAGGTGGGGTTGGGTTAAGGAGTAGTGTAGTACGTACTATTGAAAAGCTTGTGACTTTGATTAGAGATAATTTGATTGATTGGCATAAATGTCTAATGATTCGTATAAATGTTTAAACTACTAGAAAAACAACTCTAATTAGGGCTGGAAACGAATTGAAGTACATTAAGTGAACATTTCGTGAACCGTTCAACGAGAAGTTCGTTTATGTTCGTTTGTTTAGTAAATAAACAAACACGAACAAGAAAATTTCATTCGTTTACTTAAATAAACAAACATGAACACAAGTCGTGTGCGTTCATTTATATTCGTGAACGTTCGATAATGTGTTCGTTTATATTCGTTAATGTCCGTTCGTGAACGTTTGATAATATGTTCGCTTATGTTCGTTAATATGTTCGTTAATGTTCTTAATTTTGTGTCAATTATTTTTATGACTTTCATATCAAGTGTTTTTTGATATTTATGTTAACTACTTATTTATATTTGATTGATTTTATGTAATGTTTGTAATAAACATGTAAATTTTATTTTAAAATAAATCTATAATCATTTGAATTCATTTGTTCATGAGTTTTTTTTTGTTCGTCATGTTCATGAACAGTTTTTAGTGTTCGTTTGTTTTGTGTTTTATTTGTGTTTGTTAAGTGTTCGTGAACAGTTCATGAACATGTTCATTTTCTTAATGAACGAACACGAACAAAAAATCTCGTTCGATAAGTGTTCATGAACAAGTTTATTTCTTAACAAACGAACACGAACAATGCCTTGTTTGTGTTTGTTCGGTTCGTTTGCAGCCTAACTCTAATACAATCATTTAGAAACAACTTTTCAAAAAAGGTTGTATTTGTCGATAAAAAAGTTGCATTTGCCATAAAAATGTTGCAGTATCTAACAAA
Source organism: Flaveria ramosissima (assembly GCA_025215565.1). Taxonomy (NCBI): domain Eukaryota; kingdom Viridiplantae; phylum Streptophyta; class Magnoliopsida; order Asterales; family Asteraceae; genus Flaveria; species Flaveria ramosissima. The sequence goes on from CM046035.1 coordinate 81,146,149, forward strand.
AAAGTTGCTTTAGATCTAATGCAACATCAGTTAATGCAACTTTTGGCAAAATGGTTGCTTTAGCTAATTTAATATTTATAAGGGCTAATGTAAATTTTTTTAAGTTTTAATATAACATATTATAAGTGTTGCATTATCTTTATTTTGTTGTATATTCATTTTATAAAATAGTCAAGATGATTGACTCGAGTAACACAGCTGGATGCTTGTACGTATGATGTAAATTTAACACATTTTCTTATATATTGCCAGTTTAGTTAAAAACACCGTTGTTATTTGACTTTTAAATAAAAGACATACAAAATCATCAAATTGAATTAACTCGTCTAGACACGAGGAGACTTAAGTTAAAGGAGAGTTGAATACGAGTTGAACATATCGAGTTGGGCTGGTGCAGCGTGTATTATTGCCTCAAGCTCGAGGGTGTATGTGCTAATTTGGCTCAAATGCGGTCGTTTAACAACCCTATGTATAAGAGAAACTGAGAAAGCAATAAAAGAGAAAAGATGAATGTGGTACAAAATTAAAATAGAGGGGCAAGGAAGATATGCATTAAAGAAAACATGTACGTACCTCTTTCCCTTGTCTCTTTCATTACTCATCCACCAAAAAGATATTCTTGTTCTCGTTCTCTCTCTATTGCAAACAATATAGGGTTAATGAGTGTTAATTGAAGGCCTAAATTGTTTTTTTTATATTTTTATTATTTTTTATTTTTTCATATAAACCATCTTTATCTTGGTCTCCTCTTCACTACTCTCTTGTTGCCCAAACAATAATGTGCGACTACAACCTCCCAAACAACATCTATCATTGCCATAACGACAACATGTCTGATCGAACCACCCGCCACCTAAAATTTGCCCTTCTCTCCACACTATTCTTGATTTTCTATGATTCTTTCTTACTAATTTTTTAGTTCGATTTACCTGAATGAATTATATGAATCCATGATGAATATATGATTAATTAGATATTATATTTACTTGTGAGTTTTTGTTGCAAGAACTTGTAAATGCGGGTCACATGTGAATACAAACTTGTTAAACTGATCGGTATGATTTTCAAGGGGCTTATCAGGAGTCATCTTGAATGTGTACAATCTTTTTTTGAGATATAATATGTTGTCAAAAGACTTTGGCATGTACACCTTTCCTACTAGTACTCTATCCATCATTACACGTCTTCTATATAATGTCATTCTTTGTCTATTTTGACAAAGTTTCAGGAAAAATTGTTTCGCCACCAAAATCATTGACGATTCTCTTATGCACTAGTAATGCCCTTGCCTTAACCTTCATAATTCGAAATCATTCAAAATAGTTCTTGACGAATTTCATTGAAACTATTCTTCAATCTTGATTGACCAAAATATTGATTGCCTTCTTAAATTAGGCCAACCCCAGGCTCCGATACCAATAGGGGAGATAACTGTTGTTCTTTGTAGCAAAACCTTATCTGAGGGCAATCGTTACTACATTATACCATTGTATCTGGACAAAATGATGTCCACTATTTAAGTCTAGAATCAAATATAAAAATTAAAAAAAATTAACTGTATAGCCACAAAATATCGTCTTTGCTATGTGCTCCGTGATTTTTTTAAATTTATTTTATAATAATTTTCTCTATTCTTTCTTGTATAAGAAAAGCTAAAATAAATGTGATTTGGTATTAGCAACAACATGTCATCGCTATAGAGTTTTCAAGAAGCGTAAAAATTTCTTGCATCACACCAAATTCTACCGCAACGACAAATTTTTGCAAAAAACTAAAGCTGGTTAAAATATTCTCAAGGCTTATAGCAATGACAAGTTATCGTGATAACCTGGTCCATAGAAGCGACCAATGTCGTCTCTATATAGGTGCCGTCGCAACAACCTTGTTTTCTTGTAGTGTGTGTGACTTTAGCACAATATATTCTTCTTGGATAACGGTCTAATTGTCATGGTCTTTTTGGTAACGATTTCATAGAAGTTTCAATTAAATGTCGGGCAATTTTTAGATCAGGGCACACACATGATTGGTATTTCAAACGCTTGACAGTAATATATTTAGGTTATATTCCTGTTTGCTTTAACTAAATTTTAATTTCATAAGTATTGATGATTTATATTATACCCTATTTTATCAATACAAGAAGACAGATTAGTTCAGCACAAGATAAGTTCACGCCAACAAGAACAAATACCTACATACGCACATCACCAAGCAATTATGAGATTAATTAGCTCTCCACCGTTACAATCATATATGAATCACATGCTTATAAGTAGACTTGGTGCAAACAAAAGGGTTACGATGTGACAACAAGGACAAGCTGAGTACAAAACCAGCCTAACTATTCGACAAAAAATCATAAAACTAGTCTTGATGCATATGCAAATTGCACGAACATACATACGACAACAATAATGAAGAGGTAGGCCGAACCAAACCACTTCTTCGCGCATCTAACAAAACATAATTAATTAGTTAAACGTACCATCACATGCTCTAGCTAGGCCCTTTAGATCAGATAACCTGTTATGATCCAAAACCCTTGAATATATATACTTGCCTACTATGGAATGTTAATTTAACCCTTATGTTACCTACAATATTCAACTTAGACCGTTATACAAATATGAAATAGCTAATAACTCTTATTATGAAACGTGGAGAGATGTACAAATTTCCAAATTGACTTTTGAACTAATGCAGACTGAGGCGTTGCTACTGTGAAGTCTTTATCAATGATCCTGATTACAAGAGAAATGGTTGAAACTTATAAAAACTAGAATGAACAGTAAAAAGATTTGAGTTACTAGTCAACATCTGCCTAATGTACTTAATTAGATGTGAGTATCTGTGTGAAACATACATACATATATCATACATGCATGCATTACATACATACATACACTATATATATAGACAGAGATGGAGAGAGGGAGAGAGAGAGAGAGAGAGAGAGAGAGCATGACAAAGCTATGTGAAAAACTATAATATAGCTTAATTAAGCTTTTGATAATTCAATGATAAATTAGCATATATATGTGGTGGTAATGACACATTTCAATGATAGCTTCTCGTGTACATTTTGACAGTGATTTCCACACAATATGTGTGAGTATCGTAGGTGGTATTCAGTACCAGCTGGTCTGAAAGATATTAGATTCATTAACAACTTCATCTATCTCTTTCTAAAAACTTATTGTACTAGTAAAAGAGACACTTGTCCTTACACCTAAACCTTAATATTAGGTAAAGAACGTTTTAACAACTAAAACAAGATAGAGCAGTAATTATAATGATAATGACAGCTGCATCATAGGCTTATAGTACAGCTAGCTTCTTAATCTAGATGATTATCCATGGCTGGATGAATAAATAAGATTTAATTACCCAGAAGCAATCAATTATAATATTATATTGCTTAAATATCAAGAATATACCAGATAACTACCAAGTATCTTTCCGAATTTGTCCAATGACCTAACTAGCTTGAGTTATTTGGCAATGTGATTATATATGTTGATTAGAGTTGTTATAGTTATACTTATTTTTTAGAAATTTGTTAAAGAAACTCAAAACCGTGTCTTTATAAGAACACAAGAATGGTTGAAGATCAAATCTCAGGGCAACCGCAGATGGTATTCAAAGATTGTAGATCTTCAATTGATTCATGCCTAAAGGATTCATGTATATGTTCTGTAATTAATAAGTGGATTTCACCCAAATTACGAATACTTTTTAAAGTAAAGCAAGATTAATCGTTTATAACTTTCCAAAATAGGGAAATTGGTTTCTGGTGAAATGAAGTTTATGTAGGTAGGTATCTTTTTAAAACAACAAAAGTTCTAATTAAAGAAAATGAATCAAGTTTCTCTGTGCCTAGTTACGTACTCTCCCCTTTTCTAGTAAAATGAGAGTATAGAGCAGTTTTCAAAGATGTAACTGCAACAAAATAACCAACTATTATTTCAACAAATTACAGGTGTGGCTAACCCAAGTTTTCAAATGGTAACTCCCCCATTGATCATCCGTTTATTCTGAACATTAAAATAGCAAGCACGTACAAGGCTCCACTTTCAAAAGCTGTAGAAGACGTGGACCGTAACTATGTTATTCAAAGACTTACAATTTCTCTAGTATGGCCAATTAATTATTTCTCAGCAACTTTCATTAAGTTTACTTGCATTCTCTAGTTCCTCACTAGGGTTCTGGTGTTTGCTATAAAATTTGATAGGTTACGGAAAAAAAAAAGGTAAATGGCCAGTTTTGTAATGGTACATGATAATATCAAATGATCATTAGTCATTACTAGAAGTCAAACACATTAATAAACATAATCATTATGATTGATTCAATATTAAACAATATTTATATACTTACATCCTTACAATATCATTTGATATCCACCATTAACTGCTGCATCAATAATCACTTGGCTGGTAGTTGTCAAGATAGCTCTATGATCTTCTCCTGCATTTCTTTTTAAGTTCAATTGTCAACAAACAGAAACAAATATTACTACAATCATGGATATCTCCATTCCGTTAATTCATACAATGAAAATGCGTTTGAGTAATTAATGCAAAATATAATCATTTAGTTCATGATTACAAAGTTACTCATAAGATGCATACATGTTCTAAAAGAAGATCAATCATTTTTAACAGGAGTACTTATTTTAAGATTTAAACTATTTGGATGCTAAAGTATGGTATGAAAAACCGATCATATTCCTGATTTGGGTTGTTTAACGATTAATTTGGTTCCCACTCTATCATCTCACATGTCATTTGTTTCTAAAATTAATCCTTTTTTATTCAATCCGACTTTGATCATCAACTAGACTTTGATCATCAACTAGACTCATGAGGTATTAGGTCTAAATATTGTTTAAAGGGCTTACTTGACTGTCAAAATAATCAGGAATTGATCACTGGTATCTTCAACTATCATTAAGCTTTTTAGTGTTCATCTTCTCCCTTGTTCTTTCTCTAGCTCTTGCTCTTGCCATAGCCCTTAACTGGTCTCTACTGGCAAGATTTTCTTGAAATCCACCTACCGATTTTCGATTCATTTTCTTCTTTTCGCCATCAAGACACTTGATCACCAACTTCTTCTTGTTTCCATTACCCTCATCTGAATCTCCCTTAATGGATTCAAGAAAATCCGCATCAGATCGATCATTAAACACAGTGGAAGACGAACAGCGGTTCGTTTCATTAACCAACTCCTTGATGGCCTTCTTGGATTTGGTCAAAAGCCAATCAAGGGTGTTGCTTGCTTTGTCGAACCCTAGCAATTCTTGAAGACAAAAGAACTTTCTTGATATCTCAATCGACAATCGCACCCTGCGTTCCCTAAAACCTCGACTTGTGTAGATCTTACCATGCCCATCTTTCTCAGATACCACCGATTTCTTCTTAGCCTTAGAGCAAGAAACTACCGCATCTAAAAGATCATAATGATCTTCACAAGACTCTAACACTTGTCCTTCAGCATAATGTTGTCGGTGACCGACAAAATCTTTGTTGATTGTGAAAGCACTACCCTCCATGACCGGAGAATGAAAAAAACCGCCGTCGTTGATAAATGGGTCGCCGGAGTTCTGGTGGTAGTTTAAGTAAACGCAATCTTTTTCATTTTCGAGCAACAAATTGGGTGATAAGGGGAACTCTTGAAAAGGGGCTGAGGAAAACATTGCAACAGATGATAAAGTAAAGTTGAAAGATGAATTAATATGCATCAAGTCAAGAGTTCCTTTTGTGTTAATGGTTTCCTTACTTTTCACTGCGTATTTTTAGGGCACAATTAAGTACATCCCCCTGGTAACTCCCCATCTCATTAAACTAGAGGGTATTAAGATGTTCAATACGGTAGGAAATTAAGAATAATAATAATAATAATTAATAATAATAATAATAATAACTTGCATTGGTTTTTTTATTCACATGGTGGATCGAGCAGCATTCAGAGGGAATAAAATTTTTTATGAACATTTATAGGCCATTTTGAAATACCTACTTCTAATCAGCTTTGAACATATACATGGTTTTTAAATAGTATTTCAACACATTTTGCACAACAAGAACTTACACCTATTTGGTTAGAGAGCTAGTAAATAACTTACCACCAAGATGTTATGTAATATAACTATATACTAAATTCATCTTATATGAGTGTTTTTATATTTTATTTTTATTAATTTATTAAATTTGAGTTCAATTTTGTATGTCCTTTCTTTCTATAAAAACATATTGTTTACTAATTAAGGAGAAGATTACTAAAGACTTTCCCCTTATTTAACGTTTATGGGTGCGCAATGCATGGGAAATGTTGCTAGAAACAATGCACTATAAATTTTATGTGGTTAGGAAATTTTGATAAGAAAATAATCAGGAAAAGTTGTTTCTTACGTATATCCAACCAAACTTGGAATAGAAAACTCCCATGTTTTTTAATAGCGAAAGTGAGAATAAATAAATATTATTGCATCAAAATAGAACAACTAACACCTAGATCAAAAGCTACGTGAAACCTCTCGATCTATAGAGAAACAACACAAGATCACACATTAATTTTAGTTAAAAGCTAGCTATTTTAGGTTGGGTGTTACTATGGCCTAATAACTAAACAAATAAAAGGATTGTGGATAAAATTTATTAACTAAAACTAGTTTTCTTCCACATTACACAGAAGTTCGGATTATCGTAAACTATAAAGGGAAATACTAATACGATTTTCAATAATACCAATGTTGGTAATGATGATTTTTGCTTATAATTGATTCAGTTCATCACAGTTTCACAACTGTAACTGCATTAAAGTCTACAATATAAAAAATACCCATTTTGAATATAACTATATTTTTACAAAAGTTAACAAACGAAAGTTAATGTACACCCTACGTGGTTAGAATTTGATTGTATTCCCCTGCATTACGCAATGTGAGTTTGATAGATATCGCCTAGGCTTGCTGAAAACCATAAAAGTGAATACCAAAATTGGCCGTATCACAATACCGCGAATTTTTTTCCAGCTCATAATCGGTCTGGTCGATCACATTACTACAACAGTAACTACATTTACTATAGACAAGATTAGAAAGTTGATTCGGTTCCACGATACCATAAAGGTAACTTCAATCGCTATAGCCAATGATATAAAAAATTCTCAATTTTAAATATAACTCCGTTTTTATTAAAGTTAACAAACAAAAGTTATTCCCACACATTACATGATTGGAATTTGATAATACCAATAATAATAATAATATTTTTTTTATTAATTGATTAGGTTCATCATGGTACCCAAAACATAACTCCACCGGCTAGAGACTACAGTACCAAAAGTTATCAATTTAGTAGCAAATGTTGGTCTTCGATTTAAAAGCTGATGTTCAGTACCAAAAATGATGCTTCGGTAGCAAATATTGTTTTTTGGTAGCAAAATTTTAAGCTTCAGAAACAAAGGTTGTCCTTAGTAGTCAAAAAATATTTGGCTAACTGATAAATGATTTTGATGATGATGTTGATGCTGCTGTTAATATAAAAAGTTTATTTTTCATAAATTAAGTGAAAATGTTACTGATTTGAAACTTTGCTATTGATTTTTTACATTAGTTTGTTACAGTCTTGATGCCTAAAAAGTGGAAAACATTGTCTACCAGATTTATAGCATTCATGATCAAGGTAATGTTATTAGATTTTCGATTGCCATTCAAAAATAAAGTTCAACAGAAATTAAATTCAGACCCGCAAGTTGTGAATTAAAGCCTTGCCAGCCAAACACACTTTGACAATTTGATTACAAAATATACACTCAATGACTTAGCTTATAACCATTTTAGGTATACAGAATTCTAGCACTAGATGATCGTAGATAAGTGATGATTTCATATTATGCACACACGTAATTATGGTTAATATTACGTTTTTAATATATTTTGAATTTTAAATACTATTACTTTGATATTCGTTTGAAACACATATTAATGGAGCTTACGACCCCATGTGGATGTTATTGGTGACCCTCATAAGGTAGAAGAATAGCTAGCCCGTCTGGTTTAAGGTGGCTGTAACCTACGACCTCGATGTAAGTTATGACCTATAAGGTAAAATCATGGGTGAATTCAAATTATTAAACCCTATTTAAAACCCCAACATTAAAATTTACACGTTCCTACACCCAGGAACGAACTTTGGACGAATCAATCATCAAAACTTTTTCTAATTATCAAGTTATCAAAGGATTATATGCCAAATTGAAGATTATAGAGAATACAATGAATTTGCAAAGCTAAACCATCCGCTGATTATCTCTAGATGGACTGTTTGTCATTAGATTATGTTCACTTGACTTTTAATTTATTTACTTATACATTGTTAACCGTTGAGTAGTGATTAGGTTATTATTATCATCTAAACTTAGATGGTTGCAAATATAGTTTCTAGATTGTGACATAGTTAGTCTACCAATCACTTAATGGTTGATATAGAATAACCTAATCACTACTCAACAATTAATCATCAAAGATTAAATCTTAAAACTGGGTGGTCAAAAACGAAGATCAAACATATGATTATTTTCACAATATATCCTGAAGTGCCCCATCTAGGTATTCTATCAAACAATATACTCATGGATTGGCCTGGTTGTTCCGAAGCCCAGTTACTTTAAAACTCGGTATATATATTAATGGATATAATGGGACTGTTTAAGCCCATAAAAAACTACTATACCCACCACGTACAATGCAATGAAGAAACGTAACAGAAAAGACAGTTGACAGATGAACAGTAGGTTATTAAACATCCTTCATCCCATACTTCACAACTCCATCACGCAACCTACCGGTCCCCAAAATCTTGATTGATTCTCAGGCACATGATCTCATCTGATATCCTTTATCTTCATCTGTTATGTCGTGGAAATGTTACTGTTGCTATTCACTTGCTCCTTTCCAATTTTTACTATTATTTTGGGATACGACGTTTGACATCTATTAGCTTGATTTTGAAATCAAATCAATTTTAAAAATTTTAAAATGGAGTTATATCTGTTTAATATGCTGGAGTTGAGTTAACACTTGAACGTCTAATTGCTTCTTAATTTGTTAAAAGAATAATCTTCTTTAACGACTTCTACTATATATATTAAATGATAAAAATGGCAAGCGTCGGGTCTGGGTATCGGGTCACTTGGGTGGATGTATGTAAATACAAGCATTTTGATGTCTAGTAAAATAACTAACATGGGTAGACTATGAATCTTGGTTTATTTCCATACATGTAGGGGTGTTCATGGTCCGGTTTTGACGATTTTAAGTGAAACCATCAGTAACGGTTCTTATCACCGAAAGCTAAAATTAAAGAACCATGCAACACTAAAACCGAACTAAATTACCAAATCAAACCGTTATTAATGGTTTGGTTCCAGTTAGTTTCAAGGTTTGGACCTCTTGAGCCTTTATAAAAATGCATATAATATAAAATGAAAAACTATACAAATGCATAAGAAAATTAAAAAAAATAAAATTTTACATTAATAATGAAGCATTAGTATTTTGTGAATGGGAACTATAATTACCATCTACATATGCATAAGCGATTGCTATTCAAAAGCAATATTTAAATAGTGAACATAAGCGGTAGTTGCAAAAATAAGAACGATTATCACATTATAAGAGTGGAAGTTTCCATCCAACAATTGACAAGTGCTTTACATATTTTTTCAAAATTCTACAAACCAACACATAACTACAAATAAAACTAAGATACAGAAAAACATACAAAAACCTAAGCCGCCTCAATCAATGAAACATATTAATTAAACGTCCTAGCTAAAACTAATGCAACTGTAAACTTTTAATCAGGAGATCCGCTTGTGCATGATAAATCAAATAGTTAATCTCTAGAAACTACTTAACTTTTATGGTCCGATCCGGTTTAATACAACTAGTTTTTAGAATAATTTGGCATGAAAATTTTAAAACCATCCAACCGTAAACTTCTATAAATTAAACAGTGGTGGACTCAGAATCTTTTTTCATGGGAGTGGAAAAATTTTAGTGTCGTTGGGCTATGGCAACGTAATATTTTTTTTGGTGGGTCTGGTTCATTACCAAAAACAATATCAAAACAATTCCCAAACTCTTGTATTTGCATATTTATCAAAAATCATATTTAAGCAATTATACTCATAAAAATGTTGTGATCGATATGTGATGTTTAATACAGTTATACTCATAAAAATGATGATATGTGATATGTTTGTAGTAATTATACAAATCGTTAAAACGGTCCCCAAACTCTTTAATAACGATAAAGTTCAAAATATTTGTGAACAATGTCTGACACTAAATATGCATTAAGTTTGAGACATTGTGTACTTTCTTTAGTTTCAAATGTTTAAAGAGGGTGGGGTGGGGGGTTTACAAAATTTTATGGGAGCGGTTAGGAATTTCAAGTATATATAGTATTGGGAAAAAGAAATTAGGGTGGGCGGCTGCACCCCCTATTTAAGCTCTAGGTACTCCAATGAAATTATAACCAATCACAAAACAAACTGATGACAAATTCGGATAGTTTCATGATTTTAAATCGATCTGTGAATACCCCTGTTTCTATGTAAATGGAGATTAGACAAAGTTTGTGAACCTCAAGTTTAAGTTACTTATGTCGTCGCCCTTAATTAATAATTATCCAAAAAGCTTGGTCCCCATTTAGAAAGTTAGGTTACAAATCATGTCTGCCTATTTGCACTTCTGTTCTAACCTAGTATTATATGCACCAAAATAAAAAATAAGATTATATTTAATGCATCTTTAGACAAAATTAGTTATTGTAATGTCTGCATGTGTCAATTCTCTCACAAAAATACAAATGGTGGAAGTTCTATCAACTATCATTAGATAACAACAAAGAAAGATTTAGGTATCAGCATCTATTGCTATTTATACATTCAATTCGTAAATGTATTGTATACAAAAGATTACGTTTTGACCTTTATAAATCTGTATCAAAATAAATAATTACTTTCGTCAACCCTAATATTTGGTGATTCTAGGGTATGTAAATTAAATGCAATTAACACTTTCCTGTAGCTTCCTGGTATCTCATAAATGCTATCTATATACAGTTAACCTAACACTCCACATTGGGTAATATGCTCCACCATTAACACATGGATACAAATTTCATTCTTCTTTATCTGTTTTATGAAGAGTGGATTATTTGTATGATGTAATAGAATTGAAAGGTAATAAAGTTACCAAAAAATAGTCATACATTGATCGTAAATATATATTTACATTAAAGAAAAGTTTGTGATTAGAGTAACAGGACCCTTGCTTGAGCCATAGTACGCAAAATTCGCTTCTGGCGTTTCAAATTTTGCAATGTGACTAGTTTCTCGCTGAAAAACTAGCGTCATGATATTATGTGTTGATTGTGTGTGAATGGTATCATATCCTAACATGGACAATAGATTAGACAAAGGGTACGCGGCAAAATTGATTTATTAATCTATTCTAGAGCTAGATCAATGCAGATACCATATACTAGAGGATTATGCGGATAGATTGAAATTTGTATGACTAGTAATTAACGAAATCAATATAAGATGAAAGTAGTATTTTATTGAAAACACTTAATTAAGTTCATATTTATATTTGTAACGGTATAAATACGAAATGGAAGTTTTTTTGATGGAGAGACTACCATTTGATGATGAAAACGAGAAATTTAATTTTGAGATGGTTTCACAAAAATATGATTGATTTTACAGGTCAAGAATTTGAATCAATGATTTTCCAATGGGCTGAAGAGAAAGGGGATCAGAACACACTGAATGTCAAATTAGGGTTTCATTTCAGGTACCATTTAAGGTAACATAAAAGTGAGAGGCCTTTCCTTGGACATGCCCAATTCTTTGGCATACACCCATGATATGATCATGCACTGAGTTCTTATCCAATTAAGTAATTAACCATTTTGTATGTCCAGTGAATTCCCATGGGTGTCTCAATGGGTATGAAGAAAAACATTTTAGTCACTTATGTGTTGTTCCCAATCAGAAAATCTCTAAAACAATTAAGATGCATAATTAACCTAGGTTCCAAAGTTGTGACAAGAACTTTAAACACTGAAGCAAGATTATACAAAATTAACACACAAAGACATAAAAGCTAAATAGTCTTGATGATTCTCATGTTTCATATCACCGTAACTAGCAGCATTATTCTGAAACGCTGCTTATGTTTGATGTAGTCAGATCTGTATGTATTTACTTCAAAAACCAATCAATCAAGAACACAATAATCAAATGATACTGATAGTTGGGCAGATTTTATCCAGGGTTTTCAACATTCACTCTTTGGTAACCAAAGGAGAGATAGATCGAGGATGCGTAGATTGTTTGAAGCGTTTTTCTCATTTGTAATTTATCTTTATAATTAAATTAATTTGACAACAAAGACTTTTAAGGAACATTACAAGAACTGATCAAGGAATCCATAATATCATGTTGGCTAATTCATCATCATCAATTGTACACTTACATCCAGATAATATTGCTCCAGGGCCCCCAATCAACTACTGCAGAGAGGTGGGTTACTAGATCTGGTTGCTGGCTGATCAAGATCAGATTTTCTACAGCCGTTCTTTCAGTGTTCTGTTGACAAAACAAACAAACAAACAAACAAAAGGTAAGTGAAACCTTTAGAAACTATATCCGGTAACAAGGCGTTTTTTTATGTATTTCAATGGTTAAATCTAAATCTTGTAGATCTAGATCATTGCATGGTAATTCTGTTCCTCATGAATAACTTAAAATTTTAGGCATACCTTTGGATGAAATTTGGGAGATCCAATCATCTGATACAACAAAGTTGTGATTGTATGCGTACAACGTTGAAGATGACATCGAAAACCTTTGTTCCACCATTGATTCATGAAGGATATCATTGTAATCATTTTGAGATTCAAGTTGACCCCAAGAGCTTGAGTTATGAAGGGTTATGTTTGAAGGGCTTAACGGATGACTAGGGTAATCATCAGGAACTTTCTTCAACTCGTTCTCGAGCTCCTTAATGCGCATTTTTTGTTTAGTTCTTTCTCTAGCCCTTGCTCTGGCCTCTGCCCTTGACTGATCTTTTGCTAGAGTAGCATGAGATCCTGCAGATTTGCATCTTTGTGTCATTTTCTTCCTTTCTCCATCAAGAAACTTGAGAGCTGACTTTTTCTGCCCCTTATCTTCATCTGATCCTCCATGGATGGTTTCCAAGAAGGCCATTTCACACTGATTAGTACTAACACTAGAAGAAGATGAGTGCTTTGTTTCTTCAATCAACTCCTTAATCGCCTTCTTCGACTTGGTAAACAGCCAATCAAGGGTTTTGCTTGCTTTGTCAAAGCCTAGCAAATCTTGAAGCACGAAAAACTTTCGCGCAATGTCAATCGACAACCTCACCCTCCGATCTCTAGGCCCTTGAGCCGTATAGATTTTACTATGCCCATCTTTTTTCGAAGCCACAACCTTTTTCTTAGATGGGTACACCACTGACTCCAAAAGATCATTATAACTGTCACAGTATTGCATCCCAGACCCTTCATGAAGCAGCTGATTCTGAGTATCGAAATCTTGCGTATTCGAAGGCGCCACATAGTCAATGACAGGAGGCGCGGGGACAGATAACCGCGGTGGAGAAATACTGTTGTAGGAATGAAACAGCGAATCGCCGGAGACAAATGGGTTAATACTGTTGTATTCATGATGGTTGAAATAGACACCATCTTTTTCAAGGTCAAAGAAGGAATTGAGAGGATGGGAGACATGGATGGGAGAGGGAATCTGAGGAAAAGGGTTTGAGGAAAACATTGTATTTTGGATATGAAATCTGAAATAATAATAATAATAGTTAACAAAGAAGTTTAGATATAAGCTCATTTGATCCAAATACAGGTAAGGAGTAAAGTTGAATTTAAGAGACCACCTCCCCTCTTAAGCTTTGCACTGTAAATCTTCTGTTTTAGGGCACAAGTCTGCTCATGCCTCCACCCTTAATAAAAAAAGTATAGGGTACCAGTACTAAGGAATTGAAGATAAAGGAGTTAAAAGTGTACTATCTTCAATTTCCTCATTATTATATATTAGAGAGGAAAAAATTCAAAACCTAGATTTAGGATAAAAATAGGAATATATATACCTTTCTGTCACTATATGTAACTTATGATCTTTGGTCAATTAATTAAGACTAACAGGTATCTCATTATGAAAGATTAATGTTGTCATTGAGTTATAGACAAACAACATATAATATATAAGGTGAATTAAGAGATTTTACAACTCTACTAGGCCCCTCCAAACTTTAGAAACAGAAAGTGGTATATAGTTCTAGCTAGTATTAAATAAGTTCATCAAACTATATTTTACTTTCGGTTGCTTCAATTGTATAAAGTACCTATCTTAAGGTACGTAGAAAATGATAATATTTTAGAAACTACCGAGACACTAAATTGAAGCATTTATTCTTTGTTGTGAATGCAGTAATTAATAAATAACTTATATATCTCATGGTGATCAAGTTTGGCGATTTTATTTGTTATCAATTTTTGTTTACCGTTTTATGTAAGTTTTAATTTGTAGTTTGGAATTCTCCTACATGTATTTCTAAATTATGTATAATCAATGTCAGATCAAAGTAATTTAATGATACTCTTGAAATAAAGTTCACAAAGATAACGAATTAATATATAAATGTTTCTGTTTAGAAACTAATGTGTACGTACCCGAAATACACCTATTTTTACCTTGTAATTAGGGAACCATCGTAACGTTTAGTTGAAATAAAATAATGTTTTGTTAAAAGTTTGCTAGTTGACTATTAAAATGGTAGACAATTATATTAGGTTAGCTACAATAAGAACCTTTGTTACAGTAACCAGTTAACACTGATATATGACTTATGTTTACAAACTTGGTTAGTGTTGACCGCCCCATTTCTATTGATAATACAAGTTGTAATTGATAGCTCATGTTTTCGTTCATCATAGTTGCTACTAAACTATGATAGAACGTCAAGTTTTCTATCAAACAACCTTTTCATGTACTCTACATGTGAAGTGGCACTCATTACTGGGCAACATGTTTACTCATTTGGTTGTGTTTTTTAATCTTCTAAAACCCTTAGGTATGTATCATGTTAAATCGGTAAATTATTCCGCATTTTAGTAGGCTAGCTCGGAAAATGATAGAGAAGGCCAAAAAGACTGTTATTTAACTACTATATGTATATATGAACTCAAAAGTGATGTTATTATTCAAAACCTAACCTGTGTATATAAGGTTTATAATATGTTCGGTTGTTATTTATTTTTTCAATTAAAGAATTCATAAGAATTTATAAATGGAATCCTTGAAAAGATACTCCCAGAACATGCTTTAAGCCTAAAGTGGTGATCATCCAAACCACATGTCCTTGGGCACTAAAAATATCTTTGGTATAGGACGTTGTATCATGATATTAAAGTCGTACGGTTCATCCACAAATTAGCTGGCTAGAAGCATAATAATATGGGATTATATATGTATATATAGGATTGAATAATTAATGAAAACTCTATTTAATAGCAATAATCACATATAAACACAATCAAATTAAGGCTTCTAATTATGATAAATATTAGTATAATAGACTTTAACTAATATATTCTATTAATATTCCGGAAGTCGGAGAATGAAAAAAATTTGAATATGTTAGTACATATAATCCAAAAACACAATCTTGAAAATAATATAAATAGTAATAAAAACAGAAACAGTAAGAAAAACTTTTACAACAAACGACATAAATCGGTAGATCTAAGGTCGCATTAATGTACGGCGCCGATAAGAAGCACGACACCATGCATATGGTGACATGCCAGTCGCCTAAAAGTTGATGAGTTCTAAAGCATAAGGAAATTTCTTGGACCTTTTTCCGAATTTCACTATTATAAGTCATATCCTTTAGTCGGGCTTGAAACCAGAAATTATAAACTAAATAAAAAGCATATAAAGCAAACTTATTAGAGAAATCAAGAGCATATATAAATAACTTCAACGATAATTGAGAATAGAACTGATGAACTAACTTGATGAATGTGCTGAATTGTGAATATAACTTATGGTAGAATTAATAATAGAACCGATGATCTAATTTGATGAATGTGATGAATTGTGAATAAACTTAACTTATAATAGAATCAATTGTTAATTAGATGTGACCGAAATCAACGGTGAACCCATGAAACAATTATATGTTTGAAATTGTAAGTGGAAAGAGACAAAATAGTATACATGTATCAACCAAAACAGAAGAGGCACTCGACCGGTATTGTCAGCTGGAAAAGTAGAGACGGTAGCGCGTCTGTTGTACATGTGTATGAATTTTAGCGTCCAACAAAGAGGCATCCAACCGTGTTCATACAGGCGTCACCGCTTTGTCCGGATGAAACATTTTGATAAATGGCTTAATCAAATGGGACATTTGAAGGGGAATTTGTTGTAAAAAGAATATTTTAGGAACTTTCTAAAAAATATATAAAAAATGAGCTCGATAAAAGAGGGACCTACAAAGAGAACACTGAAAATTAATTATCATTGCATAGTTACCACAAGGATAACCATGGCGTACTCTCCTTGTTTTTTAACGACTCTAACTACTTTTACTACTACCTACATCTTAGTTACACTATAGGTTGGTGTCGAACCCAAGACGTGTACACTATAAAAGTCATAATCCTCCATCATGTAAACTAGCACCACAATGGCTCATGACGCCTACTCTAATTAACACATCATGAAAATTCCTTAACAACCTTGCTATCGTATCCGGCAAACATTTTTACCCTCGATTAAACAATTTCTCTCCGCAACAAAATTCAGAATTTTTGTTCAGAAAAGAACCACAAATTAAGGGTAAGTATTAAATGTAAAATTAATGGTTGGAATGTTATGTACATAAAAATATAAGCCTGACAGTTTTAAATTTTAGAAAATACAAAGTGAACTAGACATCTCAACATTCTTATCAAAACCCATGTGATTAAGTTTAGAACCATAGTTCCGTCAGTTTATGCCTCCAAACCAGAGGGACCAACCAGATCTTAAAGTAAAAGTCACCTAAAATATTTTGCTTTGCAAATTATATGCAAGTATGTATGTAACAAAATGTGTCTCCTAAGCAATTTTCTTCAAACATAGCACCACTGGGTAATTTTTTAAAGGCATAGGGTTGTTGATAGTCTATTTAATAATCATTAAAAGATTACTTTTTAATGGTTTATAGCCTCATAATGAATGGTTGGTTAAGAGGTAACATCTAATTTTTTAACCATTCAGAATTAAGGTTATCTTTTAATCACTAAAAGGTAACCACTATTAATGACTATTAAGAGCATATCAAACAACCTCTTACATTGATATTTATATAACATGTACATTTTAAAATTATTTAGAGGCTATTTGGCAGCATCTGAATCAACCTCATAATGATTCAGATGTCTGAATAGTTAAACACTTAATGGTTCAGACTGTTTGTTTCGCGAGCAAATGTTTGAATGATTCAGACATTTGTCTCTAAATGGTTATGCATTATAATAATGCTGAATTGTTATATAATACCTCTTATCTGAATTGGTCAGACATTTGCCTTTAAATAGTTAAGCGATATACTAGCTTTTAATGGTTCAGACCTCTTATTGGTTCAGCACTTAATCATTCAAAAATTGTCAAACAGTCCCTTTAGTTGTTTTGTTAATTAAAAATTTTACCAAAATTCTTCTAAGATGATGATAGTTAATGCGGTTGGTTAAAATTAGAGTTTTTGTTTTATCTTTTTAGTAATTTTTTTCTTCTAATCTTTAATGGTTGGTACAGTCGTAACTATTTGATCCTCTTTAGCAATGATTTTAGGTTCAAATCTTTTTGCCTTGTCCCATGAGTTATACGGTAACGATTTCATTGTAACATGATTTTTGTTGTGATATATGCCCGATATTGCTTTAACTTGAGTTTATGACACGTAATAAACTTAGTATTTAGCAAATTGTTTTTGGAAAATAAAGTGAAAGCAAGGGTGTAGATAACACACAAACCTTATGCCATCTAACTTATAATTAGGAAGAAATCTTGAACCCTACAAACAAACCATGAGAACTTATCGACAGACAAGTTTTTATGGCAAATTGTGTAAAACTGGAAACATTCATTACACATGTTTTTGTTGTGTTTAGTGAATTTGGTTGTTTCACTTTATGCTATGTGTTATGCTTCGTGAGTGTGAACAAAAAGGATAGTCGGATCATATAACAATGAGTGTGATTAAACTCACACTAACTGAATATGTGTAATAGTATTTACATGAATATTATAATTATTAAAAAAAAGGTTGTGAGATGTAATGTTCTATTTGATGGGTGAAAATAAAAAAAACAAAAGAAAAAACAAAAAACAAATATTATTTACTTTGCCCCCAAGCTCCTAAGTGGCCTCATGAAGATGCCATGTACCCTCACTCACGTTCTAAGTTGTGGTCTTTCACGCTCGTGAGTCGCCTACATAGCACTTATACCAATCTTTCACATTGGTATAACACATTTGGTCTTTAGAATTTACATTTTTGGTTTGATCCATCAAAAATAACATCATCGTATGTTCAAAAAATCATTTATAGGGTCGTTCCTACTTTAAATATGAAAACCATGAGAGTTTGTTGCCATTGTGAGTTCATGAAAAAACATACCTCAAAGGGTCATGCATGTTTTGTTGTTGCTCCCTTAAATATGAACCCCCGTGAATGTTTTGTTCACATTTTAAGCTCTTTCTTGTTTGTTTTGCTAGGACTACCATTTCCCATATATTTTCCATCATACTTTTTTCACTGGATTGGGTTAAACCGATAAGTGTTTCTTAACCAATAAGTGTTTCTTCACCACATCTACTTCTTGACCAGCATCAATATCGTCATCCTCGTGATAAAGAGATGACGGTGATACATCAAGCCTCTTATAGAAGATACCAATGGAATCTAATGAAATTTTGTGATCTGTTATTGAAAGAGGCAACAATTATATAAGTTTAAATCATGATATATAAATCATCTTTAAATATAAATTTTTATTGCTTTTTACTAGTTTTTTTGCCACCAAGCCAAACTCATTTTCCATTATTCTCATTGCAAAAGAATGCCCCTCTAGATGTTCAACAATATTATGGTTATGTTTATCGTCTACCACCGTAACCTCCAGCCAACACAATTTTTCTCGTAATTCTCTATCAATTCAAACTGATAGCTCGTATCTAAGTGTGGGTGCTCCCTTTTATTCGCCACCACAATCACAATTAGCCATATCTTGGTGGCTATGTCGTTGTCATTCTCACTTGCTCTAGTAGGAGCCGAATCCAACAACATATCACAAGATACTAACACCTAAAACAATAGTACTGTCAGACTTCTATAATAAAAATAAAAAATAAGTGAAAATATGTTACATCTTGATCTGTTTCATACAACCTTATATTTCTTAGGAGATTCATCCCTTATCTCGTTGCAAGAAGATTCACTGTCAAGAGGGAATGTTATTTAACAAATCAAATTTAAAATTTTAAGAAAATTTCTAGTCAAAATTACATTATGGAAAATTTCTCAAGTGATGCATCAAATTTAATGTAATTTAATAATTAACTGTTAATTACAAGATCATTTCATTAGTGTAAACCTTGGAAAGGGGATTTCATCTCAAGAAAACATAATCGACAATTATATTAAATCACAGGTCAAGGAGAAGTATCAATTTCGTTGTTGCAAAAGTAATATGTAAATGGAAAATGATGTTACGTGAGATGTATTATTTTTTGTTTTTGAGTAATAATTTGTAGGCAAACCCAAACTAGAAAATTCTGAAGGGAAACGATTATGATAGCGACAAGTTCTTCCTTCTTTTTGGTAATAAGATCACATGTTCAAGTCATCTGCTACATGTCATGTCAATTTCATATGTTTTCTCCGCTCTGTCTTTAATTAATAGTGACTTTTACACCACTCTTTTAGGTTTTATATTTTGCTTATAAAACTATTATATTATTAGATACATTTTTGGACAATAATATGATATGTGATATTATATTATAATTAAAATTAAAAAATTGGTTGCATACAAATAAAGAAAAGTGACATACCATCTCCTTTTATAAATCTAGAATATGATAAATAACTAAAACTAGAAGTGATTAAGATTACTTGTTTTTTTGAAAGGCAGAAAACTTTTATTACCCACACTCTATATTCAATTAAAACATACAAATATATATAAATATCACACAACAAACATTAAAACGTCATATTAACATTCAAAATAGAATTAAACACGTCATAACAATCTGCCAGAAATTTAGAAAACAACATATAGTTGTTACGTTCAATATTACAATTAACAATAGCATTTGTGAATATTATATATATATATAGATGAAAACCATGTTTATAATTAAAAACCGTGAAAACCACCACTACCCAATCAGATAATTTATAATTGATTTAACTTTCTAATTGTTTAAAATATATTTACGTAAAATTCAACCATATTTTTCAAAGTCGTTATATATTTTTTATATAAACTCCAAGTAATGTCGATTATAACGAAACGACTTACGTATACGTAACTTGTAAGAGCTATATGTACGTAACTCTTAGTTGTACACTTTCTAACACGTACTTACATATATGTAACCCCTGGTTTTTACGGTTTTTAATTATAAACATGGTTTTCATTTTATCCCTCCTATATATATATAAATGTACCACGTCGGTTGCTACAGTACTGTGTATATATGTTTTTTATTATTAGTTTTTCTTAAAAAGAAGACTTGATAATGTGAATCAAAGTAAGTCTTAGATGAGTTGGTAGGGACTTTTGATTTGAAACTATAGATGTACGGTTCGAAACCCAATTAACTTTTTTTCTTTTTTTTTCTTTCTGTTCAGCTAAACTAGATTATATAATGATATGACATGATTATATATATATATACTAGATTTAGTAAACCGGTGTAATATACGGGTTGAAAATATAAAAACAACATAAATTATAAATGTATACTTATTTCGTATGATGAAGTTATGTGTTACTATAACAATGAAATATAAAAAGTTACATTTATAAGTTATAAATATTCGAATACTTTTTTAAATAATATAACATACAATTGACCCGTGTAAAATTAAAAACTTGTTGTCTTAAAATCACACTAACATAAAATATATAAATGTATCAGTAAATATTTTGTTTCTTTTTAGTTTTTTTTAAATTGAATCTTACTTGGCTATAAAAATATGCATACTTCAAAACAATATAATTACACAATTAGGTTGATAATATAAAAAATTAAATTTAAAACAAAATGAATTACTACTATTAATTGAGTTTCTTAAAATAAAAAAGTTGACTAAATAATATATTAGTTTAGGCGGGAAAATACTATTGAGCAACATGAGAGTGTCATGTGTCATCCTAATTACTCTTTTATTATATACTAGGCTAAATTCCTGTGTAACACACGGGTTCAATCAAAAAATATTATTGTTGTTTAAAAAGATGCGTAAGTTATAATGTTATTGATAATATTTTGTATATCGACTTTTATGTATAATTTTTAACATTAGTTA
This sequence comes from Flaveria ramosissima, assembly GCA_025215565.1. NCBI lineage: Eukaryota > Viridiplantae > Streptophyta > Magnoliopsida > Asterales > Asteraceae > Flaveria > Flaveria ramosissima. The sequence goes on from CM046035.1 coordinate 81,167,849, forward strand.
TATCTAACATTAGTAGATTTTCTCTATTAATATTTATACATCTAAATAGTGTATAATATGGAATGAAATAAATTTATAAATAAGAACTTTAACTAATAAACAAATTAAATTGAACATGAAAAATAATATTTCAAATTCATAAACATCCAAAAATTTATTTGTATACAACATTTGGTGTTTTGTTGGTTATTTTCCATCATTATCTAATATTAATAATTTTAACATCTATCTACTTTTAACTCGAGATAATACAACATAGAGCTGATCATTATCCATGTTTTAAAACAAACCAACTTTGTATAGCGATTATCATTGGCTCTTGTTTTATTGTCATTGCATAACACACTGAGGAGTCGATTAAAAAATTCCGTAACTTTTGTCAAGATTTGAATATAAATCGAGTATTTAATAGAAAAACACAATCAAGGAACCAATTTCATAGATGAAGAAAACCATAAATGATTTGTACAGTTTTTATTGATAAATTATTTGAAAAAAGAAAAAATATCGGGTATGATTTAATTTTCAAAAAAGATGTGCTTTAATTTAGGGTTAATTTTCAAACTTTCCTTAAATATCTCTTGTATATAAGTTAACTTTTAGTCAAATGAACCTAGACTAACACTAAGAACAGATACATATTTAGGCGGGAACTAAAAAAAATAGAGGCTTAAGAGAATGCCATGTGGCACTAAAGTTATTGTTTTATTAATAAGTATAGATATATATATATATATATATATATATATATATATATATATATATATATATGTGTGTGTGTGTGTGTGTGTGTGTGTGTGTATGTAAATTTGGAAACTAAATGAACAATTATTATTGTCTTATAGTTGTTTATTGTTTGGAAAAACGTTTCAATTGATACTATAAATACATTTCGACATACATTTAGTTCGGAAATGAGTTAGGTCAAATATAATATGTTTCATTTGATGATACAAAATATGTTTCGATCTAAATTTAACTCCGAAACGAGTCGGGCATTTTTGTAATATACATTCTATCACATCGCATACGAAGTCAATACACGGTGTTTTTTTATATACGTTTTGGGTTGATCTACATTTCGACATAAATTTGTTTGGAAAAAGTTGGGTCAAATATAATACATTTTCATTTAATGGTACTAATTCGAGTTACTTTATATTTCGACGTAAATTTAGTTAGGGAACGAATTGCTCGATCATAATCTATACTTTATCACACTGCAAACGCCGCCGCAACGCGCGACAGGTTAAAAGCTTGTTAAGTTTAATGAAGTAAGTCTTAGAAATAAACCAAATATTAAATTTAATAGGTGATAAAAACATTAAATTTAACTAAAGTTTATGTTATAAAAAATAATATTGTTATGTAACAGTCGTCGTAACAATTTTTCCATTAATGTTTTGTTCTTTAGAAACGAGTCGTCGTAATTTCATGATATGTTTTTATACATAAGGAGTTAACCATGTTAATGTTATTGTCACAATGCCGCATATATGTGAGGTATTGTGCGAGCTTAACTTGTAGTTAAGTTAGATCAAGTAATAGAAAATGAAATTTGTTATAAAATTTAGAAAATAATATTTTTTAATCCAAACTATTAACTATTTGTCAATATTAATCCCAACTAACAATTTGACTAGTATTAATCTTAACTTTTGATTTTGTTTCCAAAACAATCTTAACTTTGTTAGTTTTTGATAACATATCACGTGACGTGGTTTATGTTTGACGTATAATATAGTTACAATTAAAAATAAAGTTAATTACACAAATAGTCCCTGTGGTTTAGCGAAAAGAACAGGTTTGGGTACTAACTTTTTTGAGTAACATGTTTGGGTATTATGCTTTCAATTTTATAATATGTTCTGGTATTAAGGTTAACTTTCGTTAAATTTTCTGTTAAATTATGATGAAAAGACTAAAATATCCTTTTGTAACTAAAGGGACCACTTGTGTAATAAACTTAATTTTAAACCAGGTACCATTTGTGTACTTACTTTAAAATAAAAAGTAAAAAATAAAACTAACACCTACCCTTCTTTATTTTCATGAACCACCGGCCCCTAGGGCACCACCACCCACCATAGGCACCACCGTCACTACCTCATCATCATCTATCATTTTCTCGTCTTCATCAAGCTTCTCAATGGTCTTATTATCCTCATCACTACTCTCCCCCTTATAGTTTGTTCCACCCAATTCAAATAAAAAAAACCTCTTATTAGGGTTAGATAGAAGAAAGAGGAGAAAACCAAGAGAGCATATCTACAATGGTTCCCCACTAAAAACAACCAACGAAGGTTCTGACTAGAAAACCAAACCTAATCATGGTGGTGCAGCAGTGGTTCTATCCAACCCAATCGGGTGACGGGCATGTTGATCGTGGGGGTGAGGTACAGCGATTTGCATAACTGAGGTTGGTGGGTGGTGGTAGTCACAAGGTAGGTGGTTTTGATGAAAATCTTTAGCTTCTAGTGGCGATGGTTTGGGAGTTCAAGTGGTGGGGTGCCATGTTGGTTGTGGGAGGCGGTGGTCTAGTTCGATAGTGGTGGTGTTGCGTGGGTGAAGTTAGATGGTGGCGATGGAGTTTTTGTTTTACGGTTGACGAGGCACGAATTTTGGGTGGTTATGGCGTTGATGTGGTGTTAGTGGTCGGCAGGGTGATGGCTGGGAAAATGGGAGAGTAGGTGGTGGTGGTATTGACCGGCGATGGCAATTGGTGGTGCTGGGAAGAGATGGTTTTTTATGTGATTTACAAAAATAGTCCCTCCACTTCAAATTAAGTTAATTACATAAATGACCCCTATGATTATATAAGGGTATTTTGGTCATTTTGTACTATTTAACAAAAAAACTAATGGAAGTTAGTCTTAATACCTAAACTTGTTACAAAATTAAAAGCATAAAACCCATACTTGTTACTCAAAAAAAGTTAGTACCCAAACCTATTATTTTCGCTAAACCACAAGGACTATTGTGTAATTAACTCTTAGAAATATAAATGTATTAATCAATTCTTTTCTACAAAAGATTATTTGTTTAAGTTATTTAACATAACCCTTTTGTCATCAGTTGAGTGGCTTGGAGATAAAGAGACGAGTGATATATTTATATTTATTTATTTAGATTATGTTATAGATCATGTCACGAGGAACATCACGTGTCAAACAGGATCAACGAACAATTAGATTGAAACTGTAATTGATAACGATGTTAAAAGTTAAATAAGTAAATAAAAAATTAAAATTTGATACAAAAGTTCAGCAAAAACACATTTTTAAGCATTAATTTTTATGTAAATAGTTTAAAAAGAAACAAATGAAGAAAGAAATGGTTACGATATTGCTTTAAAAAGTTAAATTAAAACAAAAAAAATGGTTGGGATTCCTACAGAGAGAACCCGTAGGGCCTCCTACATCGTCACGGATTACGATATTGCTTTAAAAGAGACGTGTTATTTTAATCAGGTTCATTTATCTTTTTTTTCGGCTAGAATCGCACATCCAAAAAACTCTTTGTCTCAACCAAAATATAACAAATTTTGTATTATAGGACAAGATGATTGTCAAGATAATTTCTATTGGCTTAAACAGTCACAACTTCGATCGTAATACTTACATAACCTGACCTGTGTTGCTTCTTATTTTTGTTCTCTTCATTATGTTCACTTGCATTATGTTTCAAGATTAACTTACACAAGCATATGTTGTAGAGTGCACTACTACACATCGATCGAGGTATTTTGATGGATGAAACCAACATAAACCTTTCACTATAGTAATTTACGATTGATATACAAGTTGTTTCAAGATTAACTTACACGAGCATATGTTGTGGATTCTTTTCAATTACCAAATGTTGGAAAAACTTGTTGGTTAATAGCGGCGACAAATGTGTTTTTTAGTGTTTTAGAGTACACAAGTTCCATGGTGATCAAAGAACAAATTATTCTCATAAAATTTACCGGTTAACAACTATGCAATCGAGCTGAGTAAATCAAGTCATTCTGTAACAGTCAAAAAAATAAAAAGATCTTAGGGTCCGTAACAAATAGCAATTTGGTAAACGAAGCATCTTTTATTGCACGGTAAGGCTGCACATATTAGATCTTAAAATGATTCGGCTCCTCCAGATCCTGCACAAAACTTAACGAGAGTTAAAGTTAATTAAAGAACCGAGTACACCCTTCTACGCCAATGGAAAAAGAACCTTGCGGTTTGTTTGCTTTGGAGCTCAAACCCTAGCTAGGGTTTTGCAGATTGGGGGACGTTTTAAATCTAGTTTGATTTGAAACTTAAAATTCTATTGGTTGTCAGTGTACAAACAAGATCGCACTGCACAAAGAGAAATGACACATTACATATGAAGAGTACTCCACTTAATTTCACCCAGGCCATCATCCTCATTCTGCAACCCCATCACGCAATAATCCAATAATTAACAACCCCATCTGACATTAGATTGTCTCTTGTTCAATTCTGACGGTGTGGTGGAAATTCCACTGTTACTGTTCATCAATCTTGATCACAGATAGCCATACTTTCATTCATGGTGACCAATTTGATTCAACAGTAACAGTAATAAGGCGTTAGGATATTTCTTCTGATCAGTTCTCTGCTAGAGGTGATCGGTCGGATCAATATTCAATTTTATTTTATTTAAATGGACATAGGGCCAAATTAATTGCCTGAAGATCACTTCTCACATTCATGTCTTTGTACTCCTCAACAACTCATCTTCACCATTAAACTAAACGGTTGGGTCACATCTGTGTCTACTGTTCTGTGTGTTCCATCAATTTTTACTTACTTTATAGCAAAAAAATAAAAATATACGTATACTCTTCTTGTCTCTTAGCAAACCATTTAATGAATTTGGTCATGATTTATTTAAACTTCTATTTATTAAGACCATATATTTCGATGTTGGAATGAGTCTTAATACTTTATCATAAGTTTTTAATAGTTTGCATGTCTTAGTTAACAATATCGGAGCAGGCTCCGTTTCTTGATCGACGATCAAAGAACCAAGATTAATTGCCTTATGAGCCGTAGAGGCGGAGTACATGTGTACAAGTCTAGTAGGTTGTCAAGCCGGCCATATGGATGCGAGAAATTCTCAAAGAATTTTATAATCCACAAGAAGGATCAACAATTATATACTGTACGTGACTACAAGCTTTTACCAAGAATCATGTTTATCATGGCAAAAGCAAGCACATAAAGATCTAGTATCCCTTCATGTTTAAGAGAAGTAGTAAACAGTGGTGAAGTAGAAGGAGTTTATCGTCAAACTCATGTTTAAATCCTGACATTTTTACCAAGGCTTTGAGTGTTGGGGACTTTAAAAGATTAAAAGCAAAGATCATTGTTCTCCTTGTATGCATGTCTACCTAAATGGGGAATATTGTTAAGTAATTATCTAAGCTAGACATATTAAATCTAGTGTTATAATGACCAGCATATATATCTAGACAAAGGGTGTGATGGTTGGTAATTAAAGGGGTGTGATGGTTAGTTAGTTAGTTACTCCTAACCATCATCCTCCTAGTTAACTATATGTATATCTGTATTCTTAAACAAATGTATATAGATGAGAGTGAATGAATGAATATTTAAAATCCTTCTGATATTGCCATCTGTAAACATCAACTATATATGCACCATCATAATATTTCAACTGCTAAGATTGATTCTTATGACTCCTAGAATATGGAGATAAATAACGATTTTTAAACCATTCCAGACAATGAATGTTATCACTTATCAACAAATCAAGTTGGTTGATATTTAATCACCACATTATGTACCTACTCAAAATGAAATAATTTCTTGGTGGAAAACATTAAAATACAGTTTCTGGATGATTAAAACCAACTATGTTCAGTCAGTGTTCAAGTCAAAACACATATAAATTAACCAATTATGAGGTCATTCCAACCCAATCGGAAAATTAACACAAGATGTGTTGGTGTTTGAATGACTAGTTAATTAATGTACCTCATGTGGATCTAAGCCCTGATCTCATGAATTAAATTCACAGTTTATGACACTTATAAGGTACTTGGTTTTGGATCTTAAAATTTATGTGACAAAAACTTTGTGCTGATAACCATAAATTAAACACAGAAGATGTGATCAAAATTTTCAGTTCCATACTTGATTCACCAGCCCTCATGTCATCATACTTGTGACTCCAAAAGCTTGATTGGAATGTTACTTTTGACAGGATTAGAGAATGGTAACAATCATCAAGTTTTCTGCTTTTGTGCCCTAACCTTCTTCACCTGATTCTCTCTTTAATTGGTTTCCTGAAAAACAACTACTTCACATTGATCAGTAATTAGCACCAGGATATGAACAATGTTTCGTTTCTTCAACCAACTCCCTAATATAATAGCGGTTTTCTACTTCGTAAAGAGCCAATCGATCGAGGGTTTTACTTGCTTTTTCAAACCCTAGCAAATCTTGAAGGTTGAAGAACTTTCTTTCTTGCAACCTCGATGGTACCGAGTGGATCTTGCTATGTCATGTATCTTTCTTACTGTAGTCATCAGAAGAATGAAAAGCCGATGATCCTTTAATTACGAAGATACTGTGATCCCTAACCCTGATTAATATCGTCGATCTGTTACGTACGACCGAAGGAGAAGCATGTAGAAATTGGTTGTTCTGTATGGTGGTGGTGGTGGAAGTGAACACCATCGATCTTTTTCAAGGTCAAAGAAAGAACTGGTTAAGGAGGGAACTGAAGCCACTGATGAAGGAAATGAAGAAAAGGGGTTGAAGAAACCCTCGAGTGTTTTTATTAAACCAAAAATGAAGTAATTATTAGTAATTTTTTTTCAACTTTGATGATTATTTAAGATGTTTATTTAAGACGGTGTGGAAACAAGGTCCCTTGAGAGACCTTTGAATTGTTTTATTACTAGACTAGATCATTCATCATCTTATGATGATTGAATAAAAAATCAAGCCATAGGTTCATTGGTTCAACTAAACCTTTAGATGCTAGTTTGAATATGAAGACATACTTCTTAATTTACTTCTTAATTTAGTGGTTTTGCACTCTGCATCTTCCGTTTTGCGTTGTGTTCTCAAGTATTTAACGAAAGAAATGAAAGAAAATGAATGTAAAGTGGAAAGGAATTGTGTTCCTAAGTTTTTTTAAAGAGGGAAATAAAAGGAAACAAAAAACTTTGTGTTCTTGAGTTTTTTAAATGAAGGAAATGAAAAGAAATGAAAGAAAAATTTTCAAGGATTTTCCCTACTAACTTTCCTTTCAAAATGGAAGAAAATGTAAAGAAAAGAAATTAAACACATAAAACTCTTACTTTCTTTTCATTTCATTCGAACTTTAGAACACGAAAATTTAATATGTTTTTTTTCTTTCTCTCCATTTCTTTTCTCTTCTTAATTTCCATTCTCTTCATTTCTTTTCACTCGCTATTTTTCTTTCCGTTGTTTTCTTTTCTTTTCTTTTCTTTCGCTTATTAAACTCGGGAACGCAACGTTAGAGCACAATTTAAGTACTCATCTTCGTTTCCAGGTTGAAAGTTCTGTTATTTTTGAAGGAATATTTTGCTTTATCGAAGTTAAAATATATTTTTATTTTAGTATTTCACTCCAAAAGAACCACATTAGCTGTAAACGAGCCGATCTAGGTTTGACTTGACTCGTTAAAAATTGTATGCTCCATGCCCGTACTAAGTATATTGAGGCATACTATCATTTTACTTGAGAGATCGAAAGTATTGAACATGGAATTGGCTTTAAAGTATGTTAATACACAAGCTAAGTAGATGAATAGATCACTAAAAGTTAACCAATATAAAAACTACTAGAGTTTTGTGACATCATGAATATGGGTGAATATATATCAAATGTTAAGAGGGAATATTAACGTGACAACATCTTGTTACATGCCTCGGATGACTCATGATCTGTTCGATCGGGTTTCTATTAATATATATGTGGGGAGTTTATTTTTGTATTAGTGAATAGTTTTCTTTTTGTTTATGCATTAGTGGTCGTTTCTTTTTGTCAGCTTGCTCATCGCTTTGTTCAATTATCAGAGTTTATTCAGAAATACAATTTGGACTTTATTAGAAAATAGAAAATATTAGGGTTTTCTATTACTTTATTGAGTGTATTGTTTTGAGTGCCTACAAATCTTATTTTTTCCACTTGAGTTTCCATTTAGATCACTTATTTTAAAAAGGAAAAAGTTGATATTTTAAAATATTGCATAAGATTAAAACACTATTCAAAACATAAGTATTTTTATTGTTGAAAAAAAGTACGAGTAATTATTTGGATGATAATAAAACATGTTATATTTCATGATTTTGTTCATAGTATAATTTATTTTTTAGTTATATAGAAGGTTAAAATATTAAACAATAATGTTTATATTGAACCATTTTATGTGTTTATGTGTTGCTGTGTATATTATAATGAATTATTCAAGCATATTTTTAATTTCTTTATTAAAAAATATACTACTGAATGTTATATAGTGTTGCAGTTTGGTCATTCGGTTTAGACGATGATAAAGTTATTTGTATTTTGCTACTGTTAAACTTAGTTTCTTTCAATTTTTTGTATTTTGTGGAACTTGATATAAAACGGTTACAAGTTATATATTATGTTGAATTTATTTTGCATTTGGTTTTTTTAATTGTATTTATGAAATTAAAACCAAGTAAAAAGCCGAGCTCGAGCTTAGATTTCTAGCTCGGTTTTAAATCCGAACCGAGCCAAGATAGCTCAATTTTGATTCGAGCCGTGTTTAAATTTACCCTGGTTTTACTCAGTTCGGCTCGGCTCGGCTTGACTCGGCTCAGCTCGGCTCGGCTCTTGAACAACCCTACCTAGTGAGAGCACACTATTTAAGGATATCCTGTGATTACAAATGGATTAACTTTAATTAGTTTCATATTAAAAGAATGCCAAAGTGGTGGAATGGCGTAACTAAGATATTATGATTTATGAATTATTGAACAATAGTAGAAAGCCCGTAAGTAAAGCCCCAAATGAAACCGACTATTTCCTCCCTTCTTCTGGGAGCCATGATATTTCTAGTAATATCTTGCTTGTCATGTTAATTTTCCCCCTTTCCCCTTGTCTTATAATTTATATGCTTTCACCCTTTTATATTTCTTTAAACGATTTTAATCGAATTATACAAGGAATTGGTGTCAAACCAGGTATTATCAATTAAAAAAAATTAAACTTAAGGAAATATGTTAATTACCAGAAAAATTATGTGATTTTAATAATTAGTTGGAGAAAACTCTTTTGGTGTGAGGATACTTTGTATTACTTTTATTATTAGGTTTAGTGATAAAACTCAAGACTGTTAAGAATTATGCATTTATTATCGAAAATAAAAAAAATCTTAAATTAGCGACCGGTTCACCCTTAAGACACAATGGTAATAAAAATAGAAAGCATCGCTACTTCAATCGCAAAACTAAATGTTTATCATTTCAATATTCTTGGTTGAAACGGCAAAGACTAAAGACTTATGTGTGATCAAATTGGCTCGTTAGTTAAAGCTTAACGCAATGCAAGCTTAAACGAGTCCGGATCCGAGCACAAGCATAAGTTGGAGCTCAATACACATACGAGCTTGAACTTGTTATTTATACACCTAGGTTGACTGAGGTCACGAGTCTTGACTCTGGACCAACATTTATTTATAAAAGTACTAGGTTATAAACTCATGTATTACATGTTTAGAATAAGTTCAATATATTAGGCTTTATAGATATTTTGTTTGTTACATGTCATTAGCTTTTGATGAAATAATAAATAATTAAAATTTAATAAATTATAAGTAAGAAATAATGAAAATCTAGAACTATAAAATTAAATTTGAAGATAAAATATAACTGAAATCTTATAATTTTACATCTTTTAATAAATTATTACATATTTAATAAATTTGATTATTTATTTTACTTATTTAAGTTATATTCATTTAATGAAAAATAGAGACTGCAAACAAAAGTTTTGACTTTATCACAAGTCGTTACCTGTCCTTCAAAAAATATTATTTTTTATTATATAATATAGATTTTAGTGTTAGCTTAATACAATAAAAATATAATTATTCGGAAATCATTTTAAGCCCGAGACCGGCAACTCGACAAGTCTTAGCTTACTATGGCCCAAACCCAATATAGGAAATTTCATGGGCTTTTTCAAAAGTAGTTACTCTTACTCTGGGCCATTCATCCCTTACGTGATTGGATTTGAATTTCAAGACTATCTTCCAAATGTGTACGTATAACGTACGTTGTGGTATGCAATGCATTTCTGTACGTGATTGACGTGCAACAAGATTGATTGTTGGACACAATAATAAAGCAACCCACCCAGCCTACCTAACAAACAAAATTACGTACACAACTTCCTTTTCATTCCATGCGTTTGATTCTACTGTCCTTCATATCTTTAAAGCTAAAAAGTAAAAATAAAACTTTAGCGGAAGAAAAAAAGAAACCTAAACAAAGTTTTTCTTTTCCTTTTGTTGTTTTATGTATAACCGAGCTTGGAAGCATGGAAGAAAATTCATTAAAAAGAAGCCCGAGACCCGATCCTTGAAACCATCTTTCGTGTGTGTGTGTGTCTTACATATGTGTGTATGTATATGTATGTATCATGATCGGTCTATATGAAAACATAGAATATATGAAGATTTTATTTATTCAACAGTAGAGTGGTAGAACCAGAACTTTTTAACTTAAAGATCCGAATAAAATGTTACTTCTACGTTCGCAAACATATGTTGGTTATTTTTTAACAATCCATGTGCTCTAGACGCAGGAACGGTTGTTGACTTTTTTAATATTTCTTTAATTTGTATTTAAATATTGTTTTTTATAGAACTAGATATTTATACGTACTAAAAATGTCCTTCAATGATATGTAAGGAATTAAAAAGCCTTATATATATTACTATATTTAGTAAACCCGTATATTACACGGGTTGAATAAATAAAATATTAATAATTATAAAATGATATTCTAATATATAACAAAACAGTAATATCAACTTTTTAAAATTTTGTTTTTAAAATTTTTAAAAAAAATAAACATTTTATTCTAATACAAACCGTATAAAAATATCATTTTTAGAAAATTTCCTATTATAACTCTCAAATTTGATTATTTTTGTTTCAGAAAATAAGTTTTTAAAAATACCAATTTTAAAATATTTCGTATTTTTAAAAAATTTTATACTTTAGAAAAAATTATTATTTTATAAAAAATTTATTTATTTAGAAATAACATTAATAAATAGATTCCTTTTTTAATTTATTAAATCTAAAAAGGTGTTAAATAATATTATTAGCAATTAAGGTAATTATTTAATAGGAGAGCAAGACGGGAAAATTTTAGTGAGAATGATTGTGGTCCTGCGTGTCATCCTAAAATACATTTTTATTAGAGTAGGTAGATAAACCCTAAGTGAAGTAAAAATTAATAACCAATGATCCTTAGCCCAATTAGTTAATGTGAGATACTCATAACATGTAAATAAAAGGAGGTTATGGGTTCAAGTCTCACTCTAAGTAAAATGTTCATTTAAGTCAAGGGGTTTTCTCAACATTGGGTTTCCTCCTGAGGGGGTTGGGGTGTGGTTTCGGCTGGAAAACAGATAGGCGGGCCCGATTAAGATAACACATATCCTCCGAATCAGGGTCATACATTTACCGTTAAAAAATAAAAAATAATAAAATATAATTAAAAATTTAACATCTTTTAATGTCAAGTAAATAAACAAAAGACGAAATTACTTGTTGAAGTTTGAAAGATTTACTTTTTTACTGTATTTGTCTGTTTACTTAGTTATTGGGCTCTGAGATGACCTTTTAAGTTTTAATCAGGCCCACCACATTCACGTTAGGTTATCTTTACATTCATTTTGTTACCCTTCTTACCAGAGCAACTAAAAGCTCTCCGGAGCTTCATCGACTAAAAATGATTTTATTATAGCACTAACATAGTATTTTTTATTTTTATTTTTATAATTACATTAAAAGTCATTATTTTTTTTCTTTTCTTTCAGTTAAATTTTTATCTCCTCCACTTACAACCACTTAAATCATTCCATATAATTTAAAAACTTCCACTCACATAATTTTAAAGAATTAACTGTGAATGCTCTTACAGCCTCACTCTTTTATCTTCTTTTCTCTTCTTATCTCAACTGCTCTCCATTGACAAAATGACAATAATATAGAAGCCCGAAGTAATAAAAAAGTATCATCCATCGATTTCATCGCCGATGATGCGGAAGGATGACCGGGCGGACGTTTTAGTTAAGCTCAATCTGTCTCTCGGGACTCGATCGAGTCATTCTTGTGTGTACTTGTCATTCGTAATGGTTTTAGTAACTCTTTCTTGCTTTCGTCACTTATCATTCAGGTACTAGAATCTGTAAATCAACTCCACTCTTTCTTGTACCTGGCACTAGTAAAATTGTATCTCGAAGTTGTTTATGCATATTAAAAGATAACAGCCTCGTCAGAGGGCCAAAGGACCAATTGATCCCATATGATTCCGCCGATGCAACAATAATACATAGTTTGTTGGATTATTAGGAATTAGTTTTATACCCAGTCTGTTACACTTATTGAAACTATATATGATTTATAGGACTTTAAATAATAAAACGACAATATCTGTTTTTAAACATTTTTTTGTTGTTTTATTGAAAAGTAGTTTTTTTAATATTTCATTCAAAATAAACCTTTTAAAAAAAGGTCATTTAAAAAAAATCTTATAATAATGACTTTGAAGTTTAATTATTTTTCGTTTCATAAATAAATATTTTTTTAAAAAACGCATGTTTTAAAATAGTTTGTATTTTAAAAATGTTTGACGTTGTAGAAAAGTTTCTTATTTTATAAAAGGTTATTTATTTACAAGTTGTATTTATAAACAATTCTCTTTCTTAATTTATTATAAAAATATTTTTAATATGAAAAAATTATCAAATAATATGATTGATAGTTAATGTAATTATTTATTAAGAGGTAAGAGAGAGGAGAGAAATTTTGATTTAAGAGGTGTAGATTTGTGTCATGTGTCTCATAAAACTTTTTTTATTAGTATAGATATATTGTGGTGTATTCATTGATTAGTGACGCAATGTGGACATCAAAAGATTTTATCTACAACTTGAAATCACTCTTATCTTTATGTAAACACCATATTTGCTACCCGTGACAGCTTCAACACGTCCATTCATCATATTTAATTTCTGAGAGTACCATTGATTTCAACTAAAAAGTATGGGAAGCACGGGATAAATTTGTATTTAAAAACAAATACATATCATGATACTTATACATTTGAAAATGATAGAAATGCATTTGAAAATAAGAAGGGTTAGATGACATATAAAATTAACTTTCACGACGGATTTTTGGGAGAAAGTCTATCGAATGCTCTTTCCTAGAAAGCTTGATCGTGGATTGTGAACTTTAGTAACAAAATGGTTACACATGGAATATTTTTGGAAAGTTCTATCCGGACAAATGAGCGTGAAGCTTTTCTAAAAAAAGTTGGACATTAGATTTATAACTTCAATTTTAACTAGTTATGGTTTATTCCATAGATAATTTCCTACGGATCACCGACCGAAACCACCAAATATTTTTTGGAGCTTCGGAGGATTTCTTTGGTGATCCATTGAAATATTTCTTACGGACAATCTACTTGATAAATTAAGAACTTTATACCTTTGAATAGAACTAGAAATCATTTCTCTGAATGACTAGATGTTTCCTTACCTACACATAAGCTTCTATATTCTCTATAACATCTCATCTAGTCATCTCCTTTTATAGCGCTTGCTTTTCGAAATGATGGTTATATAAAATAGACGCTTTCTAATTTTCATGTTTGTCTATGAGAGAAATAGGTGTGTTATTTTGCGATTGTATTATGAGCATAAACATCTACTTCCGAGTTTGAGTAGTCCTCTTAGCCGGTTGATGTATGTCGGTGATATTCCCTCGACGATGATACTTTTTGTTGTAATAATGTATATAGTTGTCATCCATCAAATTATGAAATCCATTTTCTTCATATATCATTATCAAGAACTTTAAAAGACCACTAAAGCTATGTGTTATTCTTAATAATTAAGTGTCAATGTCACATAGGTACGTACCATGTATAAAATGTGTATGGTCACAATCATACTCGATCACTAATTCAAGATACGTATGATGCTTGTGTTAATGTAAGACTTAATCAAAAAAATTTAGAGATGTAATGTTATTATTGATAGATTAAAAAGAATATTAAAATTCACAATTCAATCCTATGGTCGCGAGTCCAATCATGGTAGCACCCCCACTCCTCAAGGGCAACGTTCTTGCTCGTGAGCCACCTACGTGACTCCTCTCATGCGCGGATTGTAAGACCTTAAAAAATATCCTAATCATATTTTAATTGTGAACAATTCATATCAAAATAATCAGGACACAGACCGACTAAAACTAATATTTTCATCATATTATAAACCAATGTGTGTTGAACCTGTTGTACTTAAGTACTGGTGATCCTGTGGTTAACTCCTTGATAACCACAAATATCCTAATAATTTCATAAATAGCTAAATAATTAATTACATTAATCTTCAAGTCAATGCATAACATCATTCCGGCACGTGTACTTTTTTGCTCTTGGCTTAGACTTGCCCCTTTTAGGGTTTCACTAATTTTTTACTATATATTTACAGTTCAATCTTTTTATTAATCCAAAATGTTTCTAGCTGAGGTTTAAGCAACCATAAGGTTGTTTCTGTAATTTAGCATTAGTTAAACTAGCTAGGGTTTGGCAGATGCATGCAGGTCATTAGCTGATCATCATTGTTAAAACCCATGAAAAGATAACTTAACTGTGCACTGAGAACCAATAGAAATGACAATTCATCACATTTTAATCACAGTACTACACTTAACACCCACTCTGCAACTCCCTTCATATTCCTTTGTGTTCCCAAAGCTCTCACTCTCTGTAAATGCTACTGTTCATATGTTTATGGTAATCAGTGACTCTGATGAACTAAAATAACAGCATGCAAGTGAAGTATGGTTAACAGGCAATGTTGGGATATGATTCAAAAACCCTATATCAGATTCTGGAAATTGAAGTTAATATCATCAGTTAATTTGTTTGTAATACTATGAAAGTTGAAGTCACAGGTTGAAGATAGAGGTTCATTTAGTCCAATGCAGTAAGTGGGACGAGATCTTTGTGATGTCTACATCAATCATCAGCACGCATGAAGATCATTTTAAGTTTTAACAACTAAACAGAGATGATAACAAGAAAAAGATTTTGACTTTGGTGTCAACAACATATATATTTGTTCTAATAAAATATTTAGTCTACATCAATCTAGTTAGTGTATCTGATAACTAGAAGCATCCACTTCCCAAAGTCAACAAAGAACATTTATTCTACTAAAATATTTATCAAACCATTAGGAAATAATAAACCAGATCAAACCAAATCTTTATAATATAAGCTAAAGCGTGTAGAGGGCGGACCGTATACAAAATAGAAACCGAAGTTATCTT
Organism: Flaveria ramosissima; assembly: GCA_025215565.1. Taxonomy (NCBI): domain Eukaryota; kingdom Viridiplantae; phylum Streptophyta; class Magnoliopsida; order Asterales; family Asteraceae; genus Flaveria; species Flaveria ramosissima. The sequence goes on from CM046035.1 coordinate 81,183,459, forward strand.
ACAGATTGGTCGATTTTAATAGGGATGATTATAAACTAGCCAAATTGTAAATTAATGAACTTTAATGACATAGTTTTTCAAACAAAATCACAAATTAGTTGGGTGGCTTGCTGAACAGATCATGGGTGACTATTTTGTGTATCAACAAGATTCCATTTCAATTTTGTTGTTTGTTAACAATCCGTGCTTATAAAAGATGTATAAAGTTAAATTTTTTTCTCCAAAACTTTAAGGTCTCTTTTGGTTCATGGAAGTCAAAGAATTGGTGTGAAAGAAAGACAATGAGTGTCTTTGGAAACAACTATGGTTCTAACATATTATACATCAACAATTCAAATCCAGATATCCATTAAAGGGATAGTAGAATATGTAAAAATGAGGATATATTTCAGATAATAGTACAGATGCTACAAGCATAGAACCTCCAGCAAATGATGCATAAAAAGTATGATCTTTGGACAATGATGGAACCCTATTTAACTTACATGCTCATGAAAGAAATTAAATCAAGCAAAACCCACTAGCTACAGTATACATAAATGCTAGTTCAAGAACATTGACCCAATTCAAGTTCTGACGTAAGATTACAGACATCAAAATTTGCAGGAACCAAAAAATATAAACATAAAGGGATTGTCCCAGTGAGCATAACATAATCTTGTTATTCATTTAAATTGATTGCATATATATCACATATGACCTTTATAGATTGCTTACTAAGAAACAAACACCAATAATCATAACCATGTTGGTTAATTAATCAATAAGTATAGACTTACATCCACACAATATCAATCCAGCTCCACCAAACTAGTTACTTATGATGTGCATCACTAGTTCTTTATTGCTGCCTGTCGGCGAACCAGGACCTAATGGAACCACAAACAACTAAATCAAATATTCATTTATATGTTTGTGCTGATGTTTTAATAGTTCAAGTTGTACCTCCAATGGATCGATCTATATCGTTGCGCTGTCACCCAGCTGCTCATGAAGATCTGTAAACTTAGAAAAACCTGTGAACTCCGAGCTCGAATCATTCGGCACAGCAAGATTGTGCTGATAACCATACAACATTGAGATCTTGTCATCTGTAACAGACTCCCCAATCTTGTCATCATAATCATTTAGCGACTCAATCGAACTCCAAAAGCTTGATTGCAGTGTTAAATTTGAAGAACAGCAGTCCACCTGAACACTCTTGGACTCATCATCAAGCTTTTTAATATTCAGTTTCTCTTTAGTTCTTTCTCTAGCTCTTGCTCTTGCCTCTGCCCTTGACTGATTCACAGCATAACCCGATTTGCATCTTCGCGTTATCTTCTTTCTTTTCCCTTCCCCACTCTTCTTCTTTCGCCTTTTATCTTGTAATTCACCAGCTTCCATGAAAACAACTTCAGATCGGTCAGTAACAGTTGAAGATGAGCTTTCTTTCTTTCTTCTAATCAGCTCATCAATTGAGACCTTAGACTTGCTAAAGAGCCACTCAAGGGTTTTGCTTGCTTTATCATCCCCTAACAAATCTTGAAGATAAAAGAACTTTTTAGCAACTTCAATAGACAATCTCACCCTCCGATCTCTCAGGCCATTAGGGGTATGGATCTTGCTATGATGATCTTTCTTTAAAGCCTTCTCTTTCTTGACTTCCGACCAGAAAAGATTATTATACTCATGATCACACTGTTCCAACCCTAACCCTTCAACTAAATCTTGTTTACTTGTAGTAAAATCATGGTTTGAGAGAATTGGGTTTTGGGTGTTGCTCCTGTTGATGTAAAGATCATCTTTTTCATGATCAAGAAAGCAATTGGAAGGAGGGGAGACTTGAATATTGGTGGAAGTAAGCTGTGAAAAAGGGTTTGTGGGAAACATCATACCAAGAAACAAGATTTGTAAGAACATTGAGTAACTGTTTAAGAAGATTCATTAGCTTAAGTAAAGCTATTGGACTAGCTTGTACTTAAACAGTTTTATGCTTCTAATGTCCGGCTTTGCAGGTGCAGTGCATCTTCTTAAAATGTATGTACTTCTACTAGTTAGAAAGGAAGAAGATGGAGTTAAATGGTACCATCCTATTGATGAAGGCTTTTCTTCATTACTTGTTTGAGGAAGAAAACAAGCAAATGTAGAGTGGGGGAATGTATTTGTACAGAATTGTAACTTTGGCATCGTTTATTAAAAGTTAGTATCACTAATTAGAACTAAAGTGAACGAACCTAGTGGTGATCCTTGCATTACAAACGCGTGAAACTACAAGTATTTGGGTTATAATCATCTAACATTAAAGTCTTGTTAAAAGTCCAAAAATGCAAAGCCCCCCCTAAGTATCAACACAATCAATAACCTAGGGCCTCGATCTAAAGCTTCTTGACTCACACATGGTCTACTCTTGCTTCCTACCCTTAACTATAGAATACATCAATAAACAAATCACTATGTGTTTTAACATGTGCATAACGTTGAGTTTTCTTGTGTCACTTTTTAAAGGGAGGACCTTTCTATAGGTCTAACACTAAGATCTTTTGTGTAAGATTTGAGAATACTTTGCTTTGAATAAATAAGTATTTTTATTGAACTTGTGTCAGAGTAAACTCAGTTCCATTATTGTGAATTGTTGGAATAAAAAAGTCAACATAAGTCAAAAGTAGGGTTAATACTAAAAATAGTCAACTTTTGTGGCTATTAGGCTATATCCACACCAACAAACTTTGAGGGATTAATTTTCATTCTAGTTTTCTAGAGAATTCCTCATTTTTTTTTGTTTTAAAAAAATTGAATGAGAGATTGAGGTGGATGAGAGAGGCAATACGTGAGAGTGTTCTTGGTCATTAACGTCTCAAAATATTCTTTCCGGCACCTCTTATTGAGGATACTAATATTTTTTTCTGATTTTAGAAAGTCTTCAAGTAGTTTTGTGAAACATGTGTGTAAATTTGGAAATTAGACTTGTACTTAGCTTTCAATAGCTTTTAAACATCTCACACCGGCTACTATTTCAGAAATATATGTCAGGTTTAGTTTTGTTTATTAACCAAGAATATGGGTAATATTGATGTTAATGAGTAATTTTGATTGTTATGTTATAACCATCCATTATGGCGATGATACTCGCCTTTTTAATTGATTTAGACAAATATCCAAGGATGGATTACAAAACTTTGTAGCATCCTAGATTATATTTATTATTATATTCAAGTTGATTGTTAATTACTTATTACAATGGTTGTAATTTTTTATATGTTTATGTTAGACATTAGTTATAATTTCTTTAAGATATTAAGTGACCAAAACGTTAACAAAAGTCCCCGAAGATTTTTATATATCATTTCCAACTTGTCTAAAGTAGCTTAGCTTTATTAGAGTTATAGGGCTAACCCATTTTGGTAGATTCAAAAGGAGATATCGGGTTCAAACACATGCAATGATGTAATTTAAAAGTATGATAGACTTACCGTCTATAAAAATAAACAAATCAAAGTATTTGAGCTGATGAGTTTCAAAATTTATTATTATATATAATTTATTTGTATTATGTTTTTCTCTTATATTTTTAAAATATAAAATTTTCTTTCAGATTCTAAGTACACCTTTATGACAAGCTTATTGTTATCTACGTTTAGCCAAAAGTTTCGTTTGAAATCGGTGCAGGTCAAATTAATATATTATTAATTTTTTTCAGAAAAACATAATGTTTTTGTAAATTTAGAATATATTGTTGTGATGTAATTTCGATATATTTTTTTATAAAAAATCAAAGTCTTGCATTGTACGGCCAAAAACCGAGGTCCCAGTATAATATATTTGTTTAGTTCTTTTCAAAATATCGTAATTATTTCCTGTATTTTGAATAATATAGCTACGATATTTATTTTCATGGCCTGTGTTTTAATATAAATTTAATTCTAGGCACGTGCGCACAAACTATTAGCTTTAATTAAATTTCATGCGTATCATGAAATTGGTGTTTATTTGATTAATATAGCCAATCTTTGTTTTGAATGGTTTAATAATATATGCTTATGAACGATGTTTAACCAGAAGATTTAATTAAATATTAATAAAACTAAGATATTTTCACTAAAAGTAGCAAGTGATATAGATTTTTGTGTAACTTAAAATGTGAAATCGAAACCTAAACTGATGCATGTATTTAAGTCTAATTAACGAGATGTTTACAAAAAAAAGAGTGGAATGATCAACACTCCTAAATTTGGTGGCTTTTTGGAGGATGATTCAAGAAGACGATGATTCAGTGTTGCTATATATCAATGAACGGAGTTAATTAACAAACATCTTATAAGGGAGTGATTGTTTGGTAAATTAGGTTTGTATACTAGTTGCGGGTCGACAGGTTACAAGTCATAGTCAGCAGTAAGTTGTATTTTTAACATGTTTATTTTATGCTTTGTTAGTAGAAAGCAGTGGGTTCTGTTATGGCTTAGATCATGGATTTTGTTTAACTAAGTTTTAGGAGTTAAATATAATTTTTTCAGAACTGGTTCGGACAGAGAATCGCACGCATTAGTAGTCCGCTGGTCGGACCGGATTTTCTTGTAACATATTTGGTTGTGAATTAATAGGTGTTTTGGATTAATAGGTACGACTACATGTTGTAATTGGTTTATATATAATTATTGGTGTTAGTGTTAGTGTTTTGTCACATCAACAAGTGTTAACATGGTCCTACTATCACATAGTATGCACTAAGGACTTGCATCAAATCTTGTTCTTTTCTTCATCATGTCATCCATATATAGAGAAACATCTCATTGAAAGAGTTTATATAACCGTGCATATTATATTACCTCTTCTTGCATACATATATAACCCACGATTTCAATGCAGGAATGCACATGAGTTATTCCAAATAAACTTTGTTGGTTTTTGTTTATTTTGATCACGAGAAAAAAAGTAGGCATGAACATATTCGAAGCTTTATGAGTATCATATTCCAAACATGTATCATTTATCTTTTGGTACGTTGTATATATAGTAAAGATTCATAGCCACCTTGTTGTACTAGCTAACATGACATTAGTGGCCCTTCTTTAATATATATCACAATCAAGAACTTTGACATATCACTATAGTCATATTCTAAGAACGATAATCCACATCAAAATAAACCTAGAGTAATAAAATAATTATTCACTACTTGAATTACCTCACCTCAACTGAAACCACAACCAATAACGTATTCTATAAAAAGTAGATGTGATCCAACGGCTAACAACCATGATCCTCAATTATCTAACATTCGTCATAGTTATATGTTATGAATCCATAATGTTGACGGTTATAAGCACAAGAAGAAAATTGATTAAGTTTCATGGTTAAACTAGAAATAGAAACAACCATAAGGTTCTTTTTGCAATTTAGCATTAGTTTAAGTAGGTAGGGTACGTTTGGCAGACGTTTGTCATTAGCTGTTTAATGTTGTTTGAAAACTGAAACTTGACTGATCATCGTTGTTAAAAGCCATAAAAAGATAACAAAACAGTGCACTAACAACAAACAGAAATGACAATTCATCACATTATAACCACACTAGTACACTTAACACCCGTTCTGCAACTCCCTTCATATACGCTTTTCCTTTGTGTTCCCCAAGCTCTCTCTCTCTCTCTCTATATATATATATATATACACATATGCATATATCACTATAGAGAGGACAATCTTTCTGCAAATGCTACTCTTACTGTTCATATGTTCTTGAAAGCCTCAATACCGTTCATGGTAATCAGTGACTTTGATGAATAAAAATAACAAGTGTGGTTAATAGGCATTGATGATGGGATTCAAGAAGTATAGATCTTGTAATTTCAAGTTAATATCATCAATTTGTTTGTAATTATATGAGAAATGATCACCAAAAACTCGCTGTAAGTTTCATGGACAAATGATGTACTATTTAAAGTCAGATGATGAAGATCTTTGTGATGTCTACATCAATCATCAGTGTGAACTGTGAAGAACATTTTAATAACTAAATTTTATTAAATATAACAAGGAAAAGATTTTAACAACTTGGGTATTATATAATAAACGTGCACATGAAGTATTTAAATTGAAATTGAATGAAATTGTTTGAATATAGGAATATTTTATGCAAAAATAGTGAAACAGACACATAAACATACCTGATAACAAGCCACTTAATTACATAGTACCGTCTAAGAACATTCACAGCTCGTTTGGTATATTTATGTGAGTGCAATTTTTATATTATATGGAATGGTTATAAGTAGTTGTGAGTGGAGGAGAGAAATGATATCGTTCAATATTTAAATTTAAGGAATCACTGTTCAACCCATATAATTTTTTTAATATTTCTAAAAGTTGTTGTGAGTGTAGGAGAGAAAAAAGGTAATGATAAAGGTATAAAAATATTATTTAATTAAAAAGATGAGAGAAAAAGTAGTATTTTTAGTGTAATTATATGAATAAAGATAAAAAATGGACTGTGAATGCTCTAACGGAGGTCGAATGAGGGCATAGTTTACAATTAACTCACTCGCAGGATATACAAGACTGTTTTCAATTAGACCTTCAACTCCAACAAGTTAGTTACATACACATTATACACATAAGAAACAAATAGTTTGTCGTTCTACAGCCATCCAATCGAAAATTACTCTAGCGGTTTCTAATGTTCACAAAATAAAGTGATGTTATCATGAAGAAATTTGAATTTCAGTTGTTCAGAAAAACTATGGAGAAATTTGTAATGGTGCGGAAGATGCATGCTAAATGGAAATTTAAAAGTTCATGGTTTTAATGTGAAGTCTGAAAATATTGAAAATTTGATGAATCCAGGATTTCTTTCTAAAGTGAAAGCTCAATACTTTGCCCAAATTAATTTGTTTTTGGTTGATCATGGAGGTACACATTAAACTATTGAGTTCATAATTAATAGGTTAATTTATTGTAGTTGTTCTATAGTTTGGTGCATTTATTAATATTGTTTTTAGCTAATTTTCTACTTGTGTGTCACAGTAGTTTCTTTGTTTATTTAGCTATAAGTAAAACAAAATTTTTGTTGTTAGTGTCAGTTGTTGTCACAATCTATATTTGAGGTTAAGATTCTTCTTCAACAATGAATCGGAGTTTGTTGGTGATCATGGCTTTCTTCTGGAACACAATCAAAGAGCAAAAGAACACAACAATCAGATCAAAACAAACTATTTGGCTCTTTTCTTGATTTAATCATGGAATACAGGAACAAAAACGGACATAGAAAGCAGAAATCAGAAGTCAGACTTTTAAACCCAAGTTACATATATGTGATAGTGTGACATAAAAACCTACTACTATATAAACATGGACCCTTTATGTGAAATTACAGCCTAATAACTAGTAAACATAATCTAACCCGCTACTAGAAACTAATAGAAATTAAAATAACATAACCAAATTATATAAAATAACTAGATCTGGCGACCTACTAAAACGTAACTCATGACATGTGAACAAACCAGATTAACACAACATAAATTTTCTTTTGATTTACTTTTCCGGATTCTAGTTGTTGGCTATTTTTTTGATTAATTTTTGTTTTTTAATAATATAGTTAACAGTAAACTTTGATTGTCTTGAAACTGAATATAAAATAACGGGTTGAATATATACTAAAATACTCTTTAAATAAAAATTTTAGATTTCTAAAATACCTTCTAAATATTTACTAAAATACCCTTTACATTCATATAGAAAGTGGGTGTGATCGGGGCATTTTATATACAATTTATTTATTTTTTTATAAATGCATCGAGTTAATACGAAAGATTTCACTTATTTGATTTTTATATTTTATAGGTTATATAATAAAAAGCTAGCTAACACGAGTAACATTCGATATTTAGTGATCAAATTATTGAATTGTTTGATAAGAGAAATGCTAGAAACCCAATTGCAAAGAAAAGAACTATTTTATTTTGATTTTGTTTATCATTGTAGCTTTACTCAAGAATTAATTTTGGATGATAGAACCCAAATGAAATAATGAGACATATTACTTTTGGTGGATGATTATTTTTATGGGCCTAACATCATGTGAAAAAAAAAGACTTTAAACTTTGAAGATAATCATTTGGACTGGGCCGCAAAGTCAAGGAAAGAAGTAACAGCTTAAAAAGTTCATTGACAGCAGCTAGGCTATAAACAATTCGAATAAGTTAAGGTGGACTCGAATTCGACTCGTTTACAAAATAGAGTTTTTCGGCCCAACGTGTTAAACTTAACTAGCTAAAATATAGGGTTAGTTAAGTTTTTAAATTTGTTTATTTTAACTTGTGATATTCTATAGATGCAAATGGTAGTTCATAGACTTGATTATTTTCTCTATGTAAATGTTTGTTTTTCTCACCACAAAAGTGTAAAAATAACTGATTGATTATGATTTATTTAAATATATTAGGTTGATAGTGAAATGTAAGCTTAGGATATATGTTATAACTGTGAGTTACAATCTATGTAAAGTATAATCTATGCTTTACTTTAAAGGAGAAAAAAAATGTAACTCAACAAGAAAGCTACAAGTCAAGCTTATTTTGTCTCTAGATTGACTAGTTTACAAACATCGTTGAGCCCGCTTGGCTCGTTTATACAACAAAACGATTTTATGTGAGTTTTTTTGAGTCATGAGTCGGGGAGTCACGAGCTTTTTGAACGGCTCTAGTAGCAACCTTTGCCGGTTGTGATGCAAATAAAATAACTAGAAGGGGCTGCCATTAAGAGAGTAAATCATGCAAGTATAGAAATTAAGGCGATTATTTAGTTATATTTGTGTTAAAATGTGTAATTGTCAATTCATTTCATTTTTTGATTCTTATATTTTTTTGTATTTTTCTTATTGATGAGGGGCTGATGTGTCATTCCTAGAAGTTGAGTACTGATGCTGATAAAGTGTTGATTCTTGAGGGCTGGACGTGTAAAGATGCACTCCTTGAGGACTGATCGTGTGCAGCTGTGTTTCTTTGGCTTCTATATATAAACCTTGCGTACTTGTTTAGGGTTAAGAGAGACGATTAGGGTTTTCTGTTCGTACTTGTTCTCTTCATCTTTGTTCTTAGATCTTCTGTATAATCAGTGAGATCAAGTAACACATCGTTACTTGATTCAGTAGTCTGATTTCAGTTTTCTTTGTGACTGTGATTTGGTTGTTGTATGTTGTTCATCGATTGTGTTCAAGTCAATCGATGTAATAATATTCTTTCTGAAATCTTTTGATATATTTGAAGTTTATGATTCAGAAAAGTTAATATGGTATCAGAGCCATGTGCTCTTGATCCTTGAAGATTTTCTGGTTGTATCGTCGACTTGTGGATTCTAGGGTTTGTGTAATCGTCTTCGAAAGGGTGATAAAGTGGTGTAACCTCTTTCTTGTTCACTAGTGTACAACGATACTCTGGAATACGCTAATAGTGATGTTGGAGACTGTTCAACACTAAGTGACGATTGCTCTTCCAGTGGTGAAAATTAGGGTTTCACATCTGGCTTCCGCTGCTGAGTTTCGGATCAGTCTGAACATCTGGTATTCTTGTTTTCTTGGGTTTAAAAGTCCCTATTAGGGCATCTCACTGTAAGGTGTTTTCTTCCCTTGAACTTTAGTTTTCTTGCATTGCATTATAGGCATACTTGGGCTGGGCTAGATGGACCAGCATTGACTGTCTGATTGTCTTGTGTGTCATTGTATTTCTTGCATCTGATTGTTGATAATAGTTTACTTAAGAGTCTCTGCTCCTCCTTTAACACCTGGCCAGTCATTATATTGACCGGGTAACTGGTCCCTGAAGGAGTTTCGCAGAGTTTCTCTTTGTCTTGTTTGCTTCTATTGTTGTATCTGCTGTCTCATTATGGCTGTTGCGAACCCTGCTCCTACATTGATTAGTAGTTTGGATTTTGGTAATCCGTTATATCTTCACCCTAGTGATACTGGTACAGTTAATCTTGTATCTGTTAAACTAAAGGGAACTGAGAACTATAATGTGTGGGCCAATGCCATGGAACTTGCTTTACATGTTAAAAACAAGTTTGGATTTGTTGATGGTAAATGTGTTAGATCTACTACTGATGAAGTTCTTGGTAGACAATGGGATAGGTGCAACTCTGTTGTTTTGTCATGGATACTCAATTCAGTCTCAGAAGAACTGTTTGTGGGACAAATTTTTTCAAAACTTGCATCTAAAGTTTGGATAGAATTAAAAGAAACTTATTCAAAAGTAGATGGTTCTGTGATTTTTAAGTTGCATCAACAAATTAACAATTTAAAACAAAATGGTGCTCCTATATCTGAATACTATCACAAGTTGACATCAATGTGGAGACAGTTTGATGTCTTGACTGACCTACCCTCCTGTACTTGTGATGCTTCTGAAAAGGTTTCAAAATATAATCAGAACTTAAGGCTGATGCAATTTTTAATGGGGCTTGATGATAAATATTTACCTCTGAGATCCTCAATCCTATCAAAAGAACCCTTGCCTTCAGTAAAGGCTGCTTTCTCTTTGATATCAGGAGAGGAATCTCATAGAGAAATAGCATCATCAAACCTATCTCAACCAACTGCTTTTGTCTCTAAATCTAATATGATAAAGAGAAGTGGCAGTAACAAAGGTTCATCTTTAAAATGCACTAATTGTAATAAAAATGGGCATACTATTGAAAAGTGTTTTGAAATAATTGGGTATCCTGCAAACTTCAAGGGTAAGGTTCTAGGAAATAGTGTTAATAAGTCTAAAGCTAATAGTGTTGTTTCAGAAAACTCTGTGAGTTTAGGTGGTTCATACCAACTTTCTGCTGACCAGTATGCTAAGCTCATGAATCTGTTAAGTGAGCCTGCAAGTGTTGATGCTGGAACTTCTAATATGGCAGGTACTAGTCTCAGTAGTACTTGTATTCCATATTTTTGTGGAGGATCTATAACAACCCCTAACCAAAATAGAGGGTGGGTTATAGATTCAGGAGCCAATCAACACATGGTTATGTGTGATGAGTCCTTGTTTGATTTTGTCACACCCCAACCTTGACGGCGGAAACGTCGAGGAGTGAGAGTTAAGATCGTTCATAGCCACATAACGCTATTAATAAACCAAATAAAGTTTAAACATAAGTTTTAAATTGTCACGGTACAATCATAAGTTTCAAAGGAAACAAAAACATAACGTAGAATGCAATAAATCATTCTATCTTATTTATTAGTCTAGGTCCATTCCTAGATGCAAGCTTCAAAGTGTAGAAAATCAAACTTGGGCATTTCCTGAAACATGTTAAAAATAAAAGGGTCAACAATAATGTTGGTGAGCATTCCATAGTTTTTAATACATAAGTACATATAAAAGATGGCAATTCAAGTCATAAGTTAGTGAATATATTGTGATTAGGGATGCTATGAACAATGCAACAATCAAACCTTGACAATGTTTTACAAGTCTCAAACGTTAAAAGTATATACGATCAGCTAAGTGTACTTGGATCAACCAAGCAGGCTTGTCTTACCCATAGATCTATGACTTCGCTGGGCTAGCAATAGTTAATGATTGTACATATAACGCCATAACATGGTAACCACATAAATTCAACTAACCACAACTTAACATGATGAAATTGCCATAAAGTTTACAAGTCTCAAATAAGTTTACAATGCAAAGTATAGGTTAACATGTTTCACCCCAAAGTGTGAAATAAAATGAAAAGGGGGTATGGAATACTCACTTGATCAAATGTATGTAATTGACGTTTAAAAGAAATAATAATAAGCAACGATCCAATGTAATGCTTCACAATGCTCCTAGAATATAAATATTTACAAGATTATTACGTTTCTTTTTTAATAAGTTTAACGGTTAACGAGAACTAGGGTTTCAATTTGGTGTTTGGGGGTTTTTATAGTTACTCAAATAAAAATGGGATATTTAATTATCACTTAACTCAATGAAATATACTATTTACTCAATTTACTATTAAGAAACAAAATTATTTAAATAAGGTTTAGGTATTGTCCATATAAATTTTTATAATTTTTCATCAAACCATCATTTATATAGGTATTATTTGAGCAACTAATAACTTGGTGATTAAAGACATTATTTAAAGTTTATTTTATATAAAAAAAAAACATAAACTAAATATATTTTTTTGTCTAAAATGAAAATATTAAAATGTTTGTATGAAGTAAATTGCCAAAGTAAATAATACGATGTCTAAAAAAAATAACAAGTTCATAAGTTGATTATATAATTTTAAAAAAATAATGATTTAAAATTGAAGGCCAAAAGCCTTGAAACAAAAACATGAGGCTCCCGGGGTTCGAACCCGGGACCTCATGTTTGAGATGTTTGTGTTTAACCAGTGAACCAAGGCCTCAGCCGCGGTTCTTACTGGTTTCTTATTGTTATAACCTATTTCAAGAAGATTTCCCCCAATTCGCGAAGAACCCTAGAACAAGATGGATCAAATTGATCCTCAAATCGTTATTGTTAATGGGATTAAGTTTAGGGCTTTTGATCCATACATAGAATCGAGTATACCACAGTGTTTAATTACCTAGATTGTAATTCGAATCGATGTAGACGAACCGTGTGCTAGTCGCGACCGAGGGATGTTGATCCCAAAGGGTTTGCTTGATGAAAATTCAATTAACTGCAGATTAAGCTTCGACAGAAGGTGAGAAACGAAAGCCCCTTAACAATTTGTGATTAGCAAGCTCCTTTGATGGTGTTCGAGTATAAGCAAATCGCGATGCACGAGGTCGACGGTTTGGGTGATTGTGTTTGTTTCAAGTGAAATTGAGCGTTGTAGTGATTTAGGTACAGTTAAACGTTCGATTAGGTCGAGTTAATTGGATTATTATTGAATCTTAAATGCTCGAACGGCTATGTCCATTGAAGGTTTCGGTTACCCATTCGTTCGAGATCAAAACCGACGTTTAATTGCAATTAAAGTCCAGAGTGGTGTTCGATTCATGCTCACGAAACGTTTGGAACGATTGGGTAACAAAATTTATAGGTTTTCGGTGGGTTTAAGGGCGGCCGGAGCCGCGGCCGGAGAGTGGCCGGACTCCACCGGAAAAACGGGGAAAAGAAGAGGGGGGGGGGTTTGGCTTTTGTAACTTTACATAAATGGTCCCTGCAGTTTTAAAGTTTGTTATTTTAGACTTAAAACTCACTTTTAAGGTTTCCAAATTAACACAACTAACCCCTAAACTTAACCCTTTTCAAAGATTAGTAATTAAAATTATTATTATTATTATTATTATTATTATTATTATTATTATTATTGTTATTATCATTATCATTATTATTATTATTATTATTAATATTACTATTAATTTTGTACCTATTGTTATTATTATTATTATACCATTTATTATTAAGCATTAATAACCCACAAGTTTCATAAAAAACATAAATGGTCCTTACAAGAATAAACGACATTAACTTTTAACTAATGTAAAAATACAGAATGTTACAGTCTCCCCAACTTAAAAGAATTTCGTCCCGAAATTAAGAATAAAGCTAAGAGAACAAATGCGGGTATCTCTCCTTCATATGATCCTCACGCTCCCAAGTGAACTCAGCTCCACGTTTGTTTTCCCAACGGACTTTGACAATAGGTGTGGTAGTTGTTCGAGTCTTCTTCAGGGTTCGATCCATAATCTCAACAGGCTTCTCAACGAAATGCAGTGACTCATCAATTTGAATTTCCTCTAGTGGAACATGCAAATTTTCATCAGCCAAGCACTTCCTCAAGTTTGAGACATGGAAGACAGGATGAACTCCGCTAAGTTCAGAAGGTAGTTCCAGTTTGTAAGCCACTTTCCCAATTCTTTTTAGAATCTTGAAAGGTCCTACAAAACGTGGGGCTAACTTACCCTTCTTCCCAAAACGTACAACACCCTTCCATGGAGAGACCTTAAGAAGAACCATATCGTCGACTTGAAACTCCAATGGTTTGCGTCTTTTATCGGCATAACACTTTTGGCGACTTCTAGCCACCTCAAGGTTATTTCGGATCTTGGAAACTTTGTCAGTCGTTTCTTGAATAAGTTCCGGACCAGTGATAAGATTTTCCCCAATGTCAGTCCAACAGATTGGAGAACGACATTTACGACCATACAAAGCCTCGAATGGTGCCATCTTGATACTTGAGTGATAACTATTGTTATACGAAAATTCCGCAAGCGGTAAGTGCGTATCCCAATCACCACCAAAATCAAGGACACAAAGACGCAGTAGATCCTCGAGAGTTTGGATTGTTCGTTCGGTTTGACCATCGGTTTGAGGATGGTAAGCCGTACTTAAATCCAATTGAGTACCCAAGAGTTCTTGCATCGAAGACCAAAAGTGTGATGTGAAACGGGCATCTCGATCGGAAATAATGTGTAAAGGCACGCCATGACGACTCACAATTTCGTCAACGTAGATTCGAGCCAGCTTTGAAACCTTGTATGTATCTCGTATAGGTATGAAGTGTGCTGTCTTGGTCAAACGGTCAACAATGACCCAAATACTATCATGACCACGAGGTGTACGAGGTAACTTGGTTATGAAATCCATGGATATATGCTCCCATTTCCACATAGGGATTTCAGGTTGCTCAAGTAAACCACTTGGTCGTTGATGCTCGGCTTTGACCCTTGCACACGTGAGACACTTAGAAACATAAGACGCGATATCCTTCTTCATTCCAGGCCACCAATATTGACCACGCAGGTCCATGTACATCTTATCGGAGCCAGGATGAATGGAGTATCGGGTTTGATGAGCTTCGTTCATAATGAAGTGTCGAAGATTGTCACGATTCGGGATCCAAAGTCGATTCAAGAAATACCACATGCCATTCGGTTTTGTCTCCAGTTGCGACCGAACGTTAGACATCAAATCTTCATCCTTCCCTTCGTCGGTTAGTGCCGCTTGTTGAGCCTCGCGAATGCATAACTCGAGGTCACTATCGATCCTTATGTTTTGGAGCATGATAGTAGCCTCGTTGACATCCACATGGATCTCGGTATCATATTCTCCTAGCGTATCAAACCATTGCCTTCGATCTCGAATCTCTTGAAGCGAGACAGTCTTATTGTGAACCTTACGACTTAGCGCGTCGGCTACAACATTCGCCTTGCCAGGATGGTAGCGAATGTCGCAGTCGTAGTCGCTAATTAGCTCGATCCATCGTCTTTGTCTCATATTGAGATCCTTTTGGTTAAACACGTGTTGGAGACTCTTATGATCGGTGTAGACTATGCATTGCGTCCCATATAAATAGTGTCGCCAAATCTTCAATGCGAAAACCACAGCACCAAGTTCGAGATCATGAGTTGTGTAGTTCACTTCATGAACCTTTAATTGCCTCGACGCGTATGCTATAACTTTGCCTCGTTGCATAAGAACGCAACCAAGACCTTGATTAGAGGCATCGCAATATACGGTAAAGTCGTCGTTTCCATCGGGAAGTGTGAGAATAGGAGCGTTACACAACTTGCGTTTCAATGTCTCGAAAGCCTCTTCTTGCTCGGGTCCCCATTCAAAAAGTCGATTCTTTTGGGTTAGCGCCGTTAATGGTTTAGCAATCTTCGAGAAATTCGCTATGAACCTACGGTAATATCCCGCTAAACCCAGAAAAGAACGAACCTCGGTTGGGGTTGTGGGAGCCCACCAATTCTTCACGGCTTCAATTTTAGCGGGATCAACGTGAATTCCTTGGCTATTCACCACATGTCCTAGGAATTGAACTTCTTCCAACCAAAATTCACACTTGGAAAACTTAGCGTACAATTTCTCCTTCTTCAAAAGTTCAAGAACTTGTCGCAAGTGTGTCTCGTGATCGACTTTCGTCTTGGAGTAGATAAGAATGTCATCAATGAACACGATTACGAACTTATCCAAATACGGTTTACATACTCGATTCATGAGATCCATGAACACGGCAGGCGCATTGGTCAAGCCAAAAGGCATAACCATGAACTCGTAGTGTCCATATCGAGTACGAAAAGCGGTCTTTGGAATGTCATCATCGTGAACACGTAGTTGATGATACCCAGAACGTAGATCGATCTTTGAGAATTGAGTTGCTCCTTGAAGTTGGTCGAAGAGATCATCGATTCGAGGAAGAGGGTATCGGTTTTTGATAGTAAGCTTGTTGAGTTCCCGATAGTCGATGCACATTCGAAATGAACCATCCTTCTTCTTCACAAACAGTACAGGTGCACCCCACGGTGATGAGCTAGGGCGAATGAAACCCTTATCGGTCAACTCTTGCAATTGACTAGCTAATTCTTGCATTTCAGACGGTGCAAGACGATAAGGTGATTTAGCCACAGGGTTTGCGCCAGGGATTAAATCAATCTTGAACTCAACTTCTCGCACGGGAGGTAACCCTTTAAGATCCTCGGGAAAAACCTCGGGAAAGTCTCGCACAACAGGGATGTCTTTCATCTCCTTACCCTTGGCTTTCGTATTAACTACATAAGCCATGAAAGCCATGTAGTTTTTACTTAAGCACTTGCGAGCCTTGATGCAAGACATGAGTTTGAGTCTTTGGGATGATTTCTCCCCAAAGACCTTCAAAGTATCCCCAGACGGTAAAGGGATTCGGATACACTTCTCGAAACATAGAATTTCCGCACGATGCTTGGCTAACCAATCCATACCAATGATAACATCAAAGCTTCCCAATTGCATAGGAATAAGGTCAACGAAGAACTCGTGTTCGTTAAGGCTTAAAGTGCAGTCACGTATTACAACGTCCACAACAATAGATTTTCCATCGGCGATTTCGACAGTGAAAGATCTTTCTAGATTGTCGCGCGGTTTAGAAAGTAAAGACTCAAATTCCAGGGACACGAAACTCCTATCGGCACCCGAATCAAACAATACAGATGCATAATGTTTATTTACAAGATACATACCTGTTTGGTAACAACCTATTATTGGTATGATGAACATAGATAGGAAATTTCACAAGACAAGAAAAGACTAAAAGAAATTCAACGGCGTACCATTCACCACGTCGTTGTTGGCTTGTGCTTGGTTGGCATTGATGTTGAAAGCCCTTCCACGAGCCGGTGGCACGGTTCCCACATTGCGAGGACATTGAGGGCGAATATGGCCAGCCTCGCCACAGTTGTAGCAGGTTCGATTGGTAAGCATGGCAATGTTATTTGGTGCACGAAGACAGGTAGTCACCAAATGACCATACTTTCCGCACAGCGAGCAGACTCGGCATGGAATGTTGTTTGCATGATGGTACTTGCACGTGTTACACATAGGATGTGGGCCAGCGTAAACCTTAGCCATGGGAGCTTGATTCGCAACCACCATTTGTTTTTGAGGAGCATTAGGAGCGGTCACGGCGTAGTTGCGTGTCGGGATGAACTTACGCTTCTTGTTTTGAGAAGATGACTCGGCCCTTACCTCCTTTGTTGCCTCGGGTGTCACCTTCGTAACAGACTTGGAACCCTTTGCCGACATAGTGCCAGCTCTTATATGATTCTCGGTGAGCTGTGCAGTAATGGTAATTGCTTCCTCCAAGGTTGTGGGCCTACTACCCACCACGGCATCTTGAATTTGAGGTGGCACCCCCTTGATAAATTTCTCGATGTTACGGGGCACGGTGTCCACCATGTGTGGTAGAAGCATACTCAACTCATGATGCCGGGTGGAATAAGCCAAGTGATTCCCACCGTCCTGTTTGAGGTTCCAGAATTCCTCCTCTAGCTTTTGCAGCTCGCTCCTTGGACAAAACTTTTGGATCATGATCTCCTTAAATTCCTCCCAAGATAAGGTCAAAGCAACCTCGGTTCCACGGTTTCTTTTTTCACTATTCCACCATGTGAGCGCTCGCTGTTGAAGAACACTTGTGGCATAGCGAACCTTGAACTCGTTGGGGCACTCACTAACAATGAATGTGTTCTCCATGCTTTCAAACCACTCGAGAAGTCCAGTGGCTCCTTCTTTTCCACTAAAGCTAGTGGGTTTGCACGAGTTGAAGTGTTTGAAGGTGCAAGTACGGTTGTTCTCTTGTTGATTGTTCCCATTTTGATTGTTGCTATTGTCTCCATTAGCACCACCATTGTTCCCATTGGTGTTGTTGTTGTTGCTATTAGCCATTAGTGTGCTATTGAGTTCAGCAACCATAGTCGGGAGAACGGCAGCCATTTGACGGGCAATCATGGCAGCCAGCTTACGGTCGGAACTTCCACGCTTCCCATGGTGACGAGACATGCTGGATATACAAAAATGAGTTAGTTATAGGAGCGGGGATAACAATGGATAGTAGTTTAACAAAGATAAGCTAAGGGTTATAAGGTACACGGGATGTTTCCATTTGGTAACGCATTACCATTTGAAAACGTTGACACGTCAAGGTGAATTGACCCATTTACCTTAGAAACTTGTGTATGTTGACCATAGTTTATCACTCATCCCAGAAATCCCCAGGTAAGCATAACTAGTCCCGTAGGATTTATGCGATATGCTTGCCTTAGCCCGAGGGCCTTTTGCCAGGAAAACCAGGATACAGGTGTCTATGTGTCACACAATATTTCTTAGGTTCATAGAATCAAAACCTTGATGAGATTTATATAGATTAGACATAACGTCTAAAGATCCAAGTCATAACATAAGCATGAGATTCCACGTGTCGACGAGAATAAGATTAAGAGAGTTCATGTTCGGGGAGAGTCAAAGAGTCAAAGTTAAGTTTAGGGAGACAAGTAACAATGTTTAGGCAATCCTATGCTAAGGCATCAAATTGCACATAAGAGGCATAGCATTATGTAGCATGAAAAGTATATAACTTACAAGATAGAAATATAATTCTATAAGGTTCATGCATACTATAGCCTAGGTCACCATTTCTAATAACCTAGATCCCTATAGTTATGGGCTCTGATACCAATCTGTCACACCCCAACCTTGACGGCGGAAACGTCGAGGAGTGAGAGTTAAGATCGTTCATAGCCACATAACGCTATTAATAAACCAAATAAAGTTTAAACATAAGTTTTAAATTGTCACGGTACAATCATAAGTTTCAAAGGAAACAAAAACATAACGTAGAATGCAATAAATCATTCTATCTTATTTATTAGTCTAGGTCCATTCCTAGATGCAAGCTTCAAAGTGTAGAAAATCAAACTTGGGCATTTCCTGAAACATGTTAAAAATAAAAGGGTCAACAATAATGTTGGTGAGCATTCCATAGTTTTTAATACATAAGTACATATAAAAGATGGCAATTCAAGTCATAAGTTAGTGAATATATTGTGATTAGGGATGCTATGAACAATGCAACAATCAAACCTTGACAATGTTTTACAAGTCTCAAACGTTAAAAGTATATACGATCAGCTAAGTGTACTTGGATCAACCAAGCAGGCTTGTCTTACCCATAGATCTATGACTTCGCTGGGCTAGCAATAGTTAATGATTGTACATATAACGCCATAACATGGTAACCACATAAATTCAACTAACCACAACTTAACATGATGAAATTGCCATAAAGTTTACAAGTCTCAAATAAGTTTACAATGCAAAGTATAGGTTAACATGTTTCACCCCAAAGTGTGAAATAAAATGAAAAGGGGGTATGGAATACTCACTTGATCAAATGTATGTAATTGACGTTTAAAAGAAATAATAATAAGCAACGATCCAATGTAATGCTTCACAATGCTCCTAGAATATAAATATTTACAAGATTATTACGTTTCTTTTTTTAATAAGTTTAACGGTTAACGAGAACTAGGGTTTCAATTTGGTGTTTGGGGGTTTTTATAGTTACTCAAATAAAAATGGGATATTTAATTATCACTTAACTCAATGAAATATACTATTTACTCAATTTACTATTAAGAAACAAAATTATTTAAATAAGGTTTAGGTATTGTCCATATAAATTTTTATAATTTTTCATCAAACCATCATTTATATAGGTATTATTTGAGCAACTAATAACTTGGTGATTAAAGACATTATTTAAAGTTTATTTTATATAAAAAAAAAACATAAACTAAATATATTTTTTTCTAAAATGAAAATATTAAAATGTTTGTATGAAGTAAATTGCCAAAGTAAACAATACGATGTCTAAAAAAAATAACAAGTTCATAAGTTGATTATATAATTTTAAAAAAATAATGATTTAAAATTGAAGGCCAAAAGCCTTGAAACAAAAACATGAGGCTCCCGGGGTTCGAACCCGGGACCTCATGTTTGAGATGTTTGTGTTTAACCAGTGAACCAAGGCCTCAGCCGCGGTTCTTACTGCTTTCTTATTGTTATAACCTATTTCAAGAAGATTTCCCCCAATTCGCGAAGAACCCTAGAACAAGATGGATCAAATTGATCCTCAAATCGTTATTGTTAATGGGATAAAGTTTAGGGCTTTTGATCCATACATAGAATCGAGTATACCACAGTGTTTAATTACCTAGATTGTAATTCGAATCGATGTAGACGAACCGTGTGCTAGTCGCGACCGAGGGATGTTGATCCCAAAGGGTTTGCTTGATGAAAATTCAATTAACTGCAGATTAAGCTTCGACAGAAGGTGAGAAACGAAAGCCCCTTAACAATTTGTGATTAGCAAGCTCCTTTGATGGTGTTCGAGTATAAGCAAATCGCGATGCACGAGGTCGACGGTTTGGGTGATTGTGTTTGTTTCAAGTGAAATTGAGCGTTGTAGTGATTTAGGTACAGTTAAACGTTCGATTAGGTCGAGTTAATTGGATTATTATTGAATCTTAAATGCTCGAACGGCTATGTCCATTGAAGGTTTCGGTTACCCATTCGTTCGAGATCAAAACCGACGTTTAATTGCAATTAAAGTCCAGAGTGGTGTTCGATTCATGCTCACGAAACGTTTGGAACGATTGGGTAACAAAATTTATAGGTTTTCGGTGGGTTTAAGGGCGGCCGGAGCCGCGGCCGGAGAGTGGCCGGACTCCACCGGAAAAACGGGGAAAAGAAGAGGGGGGGGGGTTTGGCTTTTGTAACTTTACATAAATGGTCCCTGCAGTTTTAAAGTTTGTTATTTTAGACTTAAAACTCTCTTTAAGGTTTCCAAATTAACACAACTAACCCCTAAACTTGACCCTTTTCAAAGTTTAGTAATTAAAATTATTATTATTATTATTATTATTATTATTATTATTATTATTGTTATTATCATTATCATTATTATTATTATTATTATTATATTACTATTAATTTTGTACCTATTGTTATTATTATTATTATACCATTTATTATTATTAAGCATTAATAACCCACAAGTTTCATAAAAAACATAAATGGTCCTTACAAGAATAAACGACGTTAACTTTTAACTAATGTAAAAATACAGAATGTTACAGATTTAGTTGATGTTTCTAGTTATCATATGACTGTTGGTCATCCCAATGGCACTAAGGCTACAATAAAGTCTATTGGAAAACTTAAACTATCTAAAGAAGTTGTGTTAATTGATGTGTTGGTTGTTCCTGATTACTCTGTAAACTTGCTATCTGTCTATAAACTAGCTCATGATAGTAAGTTAGGATGTTGGTTTGATGAGTTCAATTGTTTAATTCAGGACTTCGCCAAGTCCAGGACTCTGCTGACTGGTAAACAGGTGAATGGCCTGTATTACTTCAATTGTCCTAATATAAATAAAGTTCTTTGTAGGAACAGTAATGTCCCGGTAATATCTGACATTAGACTATGGCACTCTAGAATGGGTCATCCATCTTATCAAGTGTTAAAAGTTTTACAACATGATCTAAATTTGAAATGTTCAGATTCAAACTTACCCTGTGAAATATGTCAAAGGGCTAAACAAGTTCGAACTTCCTTCCCCACTAGTGATC
Organism: Flaveria ramosissima; assembly: GCA_025215565.1. Taxonomy (NCBI): domain Eukaryota; kingdom Viridiplantae; phylum Streptophyta; class Magnoliopsida; order Asterales; family Asteraceae; genus Flaveria; species Flaveria ramosissima. The sequence goes on from CM046035.1 coordinate 81,205,312, forward strand.
ATAAGTCTCTAAGTGTAGGTGAGTTAGTTCATCTAGACTTATGGGGTCCATATAAGGTCACTAGTGCTGAGGGATTCAAATATTTTTTAACAATTGTTGATGATTATTCAAGAGCTGTATGGATCTATTTGTTAAAGTCTAAAGATGAGGTTTTTTATAATATACAATGTTTTGTAAAGTTTCTTTCAAATTAATTTTCTGCAACTGTGAAATGTTTTAGAACTGATAATGGAACTGAGTTTGTAAATAGTCATTTTGATATGTTTTTAAAAACAAATGGAATTCTTCATCAAACTACTTGTGTGTATACACCTCAACAAAATGGAATAGTTGAAAGGAAACATAGACACCTGTTAAATGTAGCCAGGGCATTACTGTTTCAAAGTGGTATACCACTTAAAATGTGGACTGAATGTATTTTAACTGCTACTTATCTGATTAACAGGACTCCTTCCTCTGTTCTGAATGGTAAATCACCTTATGAGTTGTTGTTAAATAAAAAACCTTCTCTTAGTCATCTTAAGTCTTTTGGGTGCTTAGCTTTTGCTACAAATTTGAATCCTAATAATAAGTTTGACAGTAGATCAATCAAGTGTGTTTTTATCGGATATGCTTTTGATAAAAAGGGTTATAAACTGTTTTCTTTGGAGACTAATTCAGTGTTTTACTCTAGAGATGTTAGATTTTTTGAAAATTGTTTTCCATTTAAAGAAAACCTTTCTAATTCTCTGATGAATGATTTAAATCATATTAATTTTTTTGATATCAATGAAACTGGAAAACACACTTGGTTGCCCAATGATGAGAGATTTGCCCAATAGTACCTCTAGTATAAACACTACACCAGCTGATACTAGTTCAGTGGTTAGTTCAGAACAGCAGGTTTGTGACACAATTAATAGTAGAAGATCAGCAGATACTATTAATCCTTCTACTGTTACAATTGATCATCAACCTGCTGAACCTTCAGATGAAGGTAGAGGGAATTTGTTGGTAGATCATATCAATCTAACCGCTGATATGCCAAATGCGGATAAGGATCATTCAGATAATTCTGATGTCCCTGAGGGCTCTGAGTTTTTTAAAGAAAGTGTTCGTAAGTCAGGAAGGGTGGGAGTTTTTCCTAAAAAGTTCAGTGAGTTTGTTGTTGAAGGAAAAGTTAAGTATGGTGTTGATAAGTATGTTAACTTTTCTAATTGTTCTAGTGTGTCTAATATAAACTCTGACAGTTTGTGTTTCCTGACTTTACTTGATAAAAGTGTTGAACCTAGAACTTATAAGGAAGCTTGTAAGGATAGGAATTGGATAGATGCTATGAATAAGGAAATAGAGGCATTAAATAGGAATCAAACCTGGGTTATTACTGATTTACCTAAAGATAGAAAAGCTATAGGTAGTAAATGGCTTTATAAAATTAAATATAAATCTAATGGAGAAGTAGAAAGGTATAAAGCCAGACTAGTTGCAAAAGGTTATAGTCAGTGTGAGGGAGTAGATTTTGAAGAAACTTTTACACCTGTTGTTAAAATGACAACTGTGAGAATTCTAGTTTCTGTGGCTGTTCAGTTAGGGTGGAAATTGTTTCAGCTAGATGTTAATAATGCTTTTCTATATGGGGATTTACATGAAGATGTTTATATGAATATTCCTGAGGGATTTGGATCAGCCAATAATGATGGTAAGGTGTGTAAGTTAGTGAAGTCATTGTATGGACTTAAACAAGCTCCTAGACAGTGGAATGAAAAATTAACTACTACCTTAATATCTATTGGTTTTGAACAAAGTAAAAATGATGTCTCTTTGTTTGTAAAGTCATGTGATTCTAAAATTGTTGTTCTTCTTGTGTATGTGGATGATATTGTCATTACTGGGAATTGTGAGACTGAGATTAATAATGTGAAAATTCTGTTAAATCAAAGTTTTATGATTAAAGACTTAGGGAAGTTAAAATATTTTTTAGGAATTGAGGTTTTAGAAAATTCTGATGGTGTTTGTTTAAATCAACGAAAATATTGTTTGGAGTTGTTAAATGAATTTGGAATGCTTGCTTGTAAACCAGTTTTAATTCCTATGGAACAAAATTCTGTTATACATGATGTTTCTAATAAGGAGTCTAATGACTCTGAGTTGGAAAATGTTACTGTGTTTCAGTCTCTTGTTGGTAAACTCATTTATTTGACATTAACTAGACCTGATATTTCTTATACAGTTCATTGTCTTAGTCAATATATGCATAAACCTCTTCAGTCTCATTTTAAGATTGCTTTAAGACTGTTAAGATACTTAAAACTTAATCCTGGTCAAGGTATAATGTTTAAAAGGCAGTCAGATTTTGTTTTAAAGGGTTTTTCTGATTCTGATTGGGGAAAATGTTTATCAACAAGGAGGTGTGTAACTGGTTTTAGTATCTATCTAGGAGATAATCTTATTTCTTGGAAAAGTAAAAAACAGAATACTGTGGCTAGATCTTCAGCCGAAGCTGAATATAGAGCCATGTGTACCACTGGGTGTGAGTTGTTATGGATAAGAAAGGTGTTAGAAGACATCAAGGTTAGTTGTCCTATTCCAATTGAAATAGCTTGTGATAGTAGTGCTGCAATTCTTATGTCTGCAAATCCTGTCTTTCATGAACGAACCAAACATTTCGAAATTGATTTGTTTTTCTTAAGGGAAAAAGTTTCAGCTGGTATTTTTAAAATTGTTAAAATTGATACATTAAGTCAACCTGCTGATATTTTTACTAAAAGTCTTGGTGTTGTTCAACATAAGTTTTTGTGTAAAAAACTTGGTCTTGTTGATTTGTTTTCTGAAATGAATTGAGGGTGGGTGTTAAAATGTGTAATTGTCAATTCATTTCATTTTTTGATTCTTATATTTTTTTGTATTTTCTTATTGATGAGGGGCTGATGTGTCATTCCTAGAAGTTGAGTACTGATGCTGATAAAGTGTTGATTCTTGAGGGCTGGTCGTGTGAAGATGCACTCCTTGAGGACTGATCGTGTGCAGCTGTGTTTCTTTGGCTTCTATATATAAACCTTGCATACTTGTTTAGGGTTAAGAGAGACGATTAGGGTTTTCTGTTCGTACTTGTTCTCTTCATCTTTGTTCTTAGATCTTCTGTATAATCAGTGAGATCAAGTAACACATCGTTACTTGATTCAGTAGTCTGATTTCAGTTTTCTTTGTGACTGTGATTTGGTTGTTGTATGTTGTTCATCGATTGTGTTCAAGTCAATCGATGTAATAATATTCTTTCTGAAATCGTTTGATATATTTGAAGTTTATGATTCAGAAAAGTTAATAATTTGCATGTAATTTCCACAATGAGTCAAAACATAAAAGTCATAACATAAAACAATAGCTTATAATATGATTGAGCACGGTGCGGTAAATATCATTCTTATAATCGAAACTGACGGTATGGTTCATACCATTCTTATAACTGAACCCGAGATCACTACTGCGGTTAACCACACTAGCTATCAGTTATGGATCAGTTACGGTTAATTAACCAATAAATTTAACATGTGCTTTAATAAATTTTTGTCGGGTCAATTTTGGATCAAATTAAATAGGAGTGTGCATAATACGAATCAATTTTAAGCTCCCACTAAAACTAAAATCAAAATAGTGGTGTGTATAGTTACATTGATATACATATTTCGATTAAGATGTAATTAACTACATGCTTATACATATTTTTTGTTTTGGAGTTAATAATTTGTTTTTAATCTATATGTTAAGGTTACAAGAGTTATATTTTCATTATCAAAAGAGAGGTTAATGAACTTTTTCAAACATCATTGATCACATTTGATGCAGTTGGTTTAATTCGTACATCAAACCGGAAACCAAACCATAAGGTTCGGTTAATGAGATATGCATTAACCGAATCATCGCTTAATTGTTCGGATCGATTAAGTCGGAATTTTAATGAAATCGGTTATTTGCTATCCCTAGCTCATATTCAAGGGGTGATGATTTTAAAGAACCAATCGATCCGACGGCGGCTAATTGGTTGCACATATGAATAAAGTTAGGAGATATATTTTTTATTTTTTGAATTACAAAATGAAAAGACGTCTATAAGTGAGAGTGGCGTCAAGTCACATTTGTGGACCACGAAAACGACCCTTTCTTCTCTTTTCTTGGTAAGATATGTATATATATTTCTAATATTTGTCTAATCAATTTGTTAGCTTTCTTGTGTTTTATTACAAATTAATTGTCTTATTATTTTAAAACACGCTGTTAAATTCATGAAATCATGAGTATTGGGTTAGAGAGGTGATGTGACGATGGGTTGTTCATGTATTTTTAGATTATAAATGGTATCATTTTATAATACTGTATAGAGATACATGGGTTCTCCATCTATTTATTAATCTTAACACAACCTTAATCACCTAATAATTATTTATAATCTAATTATTATTGCATCCCTGTAGTAAGAGAAGGAAGAGGTCGGACACTCAAACTCAATTGGTTATGGTTATGCTATCTGGTCGGCAATGACGGAACCCATTTGCTGTTAACTTTGGTTAGTTCCATTAGATAGGTGATGCTGATGTTAAAAAAAGGATATGTTTGTTGTTATGGCTCGGTAAACGAAATGTTTACATATAAACAAAATATAATGTCTATTATATTTGTTTATCATAACACATTTAAAAAAAGATACGTTATTGGTATTACATAAATTATAATAATCCTATAAATCTTTATATGTAGGTTTTTTATTGGAAACTATCATATTTCCGGACACAAAATTTGGTTTGTAAGTTATAAAATTTATAATTTAGCTTTTAATTTAAACAATTCATCGAGCGAGTTTACGAACGAGCTATGAACCAAACCGACCTTATAAAATTTAAAAATCAAACCATGTTATGAAACCAAACCGATTTCAAACGAATTATTTTCGAACGAACCTTGAGCCGAGCGAACCTCAAGTTCATTATCAGCCGCGAGCTCTTTGACCAATCCCAATTAAAAGCCTCAAACAGTCAAACTTTCAAAAATAAACTGTTTCTTCTTCGGTAATCTAGTCAAAATTAACACCGCCGTTGACTCCGTCCTCTCGCAGCCTCATCGGAATTTCAGTCGCCGGTACGTCTCCGTCATCCTCATTTCTGCCTCTTCGCGACGGCGTTTCCACTTCACCCCCACCTTTACCTTTGGGGTACACCTTTACTCCCATTGTCGTAAATAACTATACTTTGTCATTTGTGTCATAATCACTAATTAGTAACGTAATTACGCTTATTAACATGTTCGTGCCCGAATGTAGCAATTCGTGATGTAATATCTTTGTATATCAACTCTAATTGTGCAAATTTTTGGTAATTTACATCACATGTTTGTTTTATCTGGTTAACCCTAAATGAAAAGGTATAATATAATTGTCTGCATTTTTGTCTTTGATTTGGAGCTACTACTGTTTTGGCTTTAGTTTCTTTTAAGCTTATGCTTTCTGTTTCACAAATTTAAGCTAAATTGAAGTTGTCATGATTGATATAGACAAAATTCATTATTTTCTTCAAGTAGAATTATTCCTATATGAATCAAATTTGAAATTCATGAATTTAGTCAACAGTTCTGTTAAGTGCATATGAATATTGACAGATAGTCTGATGCCATTATCTAACCATGTTAAATTGGTGGGCATTCTTGCACACACTCTTGACTCTTGAGGCCTGTTTGAACTTGTGTATTGAGGCATGTGTGGTGTAGATGGTGTTGTCATCTCACTTGGGTCATGACTATTTAATATATAGATTTGTCTGCAAAATGCAAATGGTTTCTGTTTGCGACTATATGCGAACACAATCATACGTCTAAACAAACAAACAAACATACCTAGCAAATATCTCACTCATAAAGTAGGGTTTGAGGACTAGGGAGGGTGAGACGAGGGCAAGCCTTACCTCTATCTTAGGGGATATAGAGGCTGTTCTCTAAGAGACCATTCGAACACAATCGTATGCCTAAAATATACATGTATATATTTGATCATTAGTGTTGAATGACATAAGATTGCCTGGTAGGCTAGTACACTCCCTCAGGACAGATTGACAGAATCTTCCTTAAGGGCTCTTAAGCAGGGAGATTTAAAGGGAATTTAAGGGTAATCCAATTTAACAACCGGAAAAAGGAGATAAGGTTGTTAGTGGCATGTGAAACAAAGCTTTTTAGTAAAGACAAATGAGCAATAATTGTTAACAGTGAAAGTGAAAAATAAAAGGAAAAAGAATCTTTAGAAAGATTGGTCTTTTCACTTTATTTACAGGAGCAAAATGGTATGAAGCACTCAAAAATTGAAAAGATGGAAACAGACATTGGAAAGAAAGATTAAAAGCCTAATAGGTACACACCACTAGTGTACCAAATTTAAAATCATCAAACAAATTGGTGAAAGTCTAAGGATGGATGTATGTGTGGGACCAGATTTGTTTCTATGTGCATCCCATCACTAAAATCATATGAAATGTGAAGCAACATGGAGGATTGAATTCCTTTCTAGACTTATCCCCAACACATTGCATGCTTCTTCTAGCTTTGTTATTTCCCCTTTCAATATATGCATCATTATGTCATTCTAGCTGTCATGGACACTTTTCAAGGTTTGTGAAATGATTCAATACATTACCGTTTTCATTATTATTTGCTGATAAATTGGTGGCAAGTGAAGTATCAGGTTTTAAGTTGATTTAGTTTAAGTTGATCTACCACATGTGTGGGCACATACAAAACGAATTTGATGTGGAGGGGCTACCACATGTGCGGGTACGATAAAGTTGTCCCTTAAAGGTTACAAAATCTTGTGTCATGACCCTGTTAATTATGAACCTGTTGATATAGTGCATAGAGATTTCAACTGTAGAAGATATGTTTTCCATTCTAACTGTAGAAATTATTTAGACTTTATGTTCAAATGAAATTGAGATATTTGTGTTTAGTTAAGTTACTATCACATTGGTTTTCAGATGTTTATATTGAATAATTATAAAAGAAAAAAAAAACTGAAAATTATTTTTGTTGACAATTGTGCTACAAAAGGTCTGCAACAGTGCTCAGGCTGGAACTCCCTTGATCTTTAAGGTCAGCAAGTCTCATGCTCAAATCTGGTGTTAGAATATGCAGTGAAGGAGTTGACCTCTAAATCACTGTAACTTATAAATGCTAGCAGGGTACCGTAGCTTAGCGATCATGCATTGTCAGGTAACAGCCGAACTGAAGTACGGTCTGCTAGATATGCCAATGGCCGGTACCTTGGGCTGTACAAAAATGCTACCACCCCTACTCTGTTAGAATACATGTAATACTTGGTCTTTTGGATTCAGTCTCGACTCCATGTTGTAGTTGGTGCGGCTAGTATTATCCGAACTGATTAACCATACGTTGAGTTGTACGGACAGGGTTACCTCATCAACATCATGATAATTTGTAACTTTTACATGTCAAAACTAGATAATGAATAATAAAGTTCACTCATACTCGAATAGTTGTTGGGATGCTTACTAACATTACCATTATATTGTTCTTTAATTGGATAACTTGAAAATCACAAATGGGTCCATTTTAAACTCTAGTGTACTGATTTGTACAATCCAAACAAAAATATAAAAAATAACCATGACTTTTTTTAACAATTTGTGTATGTGGTTTATTTCATATAAGTTAGAATTCACAATTATATTCTATGTAGCCATGCAAATCCATGAAAAAGCATACAAGTTCATGTGTTTAATTACATAGGTGTAAATGGTAGGTGTAGTCTGTAAGTTAGGTATAATAAAAGTTCATGCATTCATAAAAATATAACGTATGTTATTTTTTTGCTTTCAGTGCACCTGCAACGCATTGGTGCGCAAACTACAACCTCATACTTAATTTTCTGGCAAAAATCCTACGAATCCAAAAACCTCCACGACCGTATCCGCCTTCTCTTTCTTCTCCTCTCACATCTTCTTCTTCTCTTCTCTACTAAACATTTGTGAAGGACTTCCTCCTCGGCAACACGTGACACTTTTTTTTAACGGAGGATAAGCACTAGCTAGGCTACGGACAAGTCTACAGTGCTCCATTGCGGATGATCTCATGATTTTTATGATTGCTTTTGAGTGTTTGTCTAGATTGTATGTGTATGTGTAGAGTGTTAAAAACATAGACTTGTTATTTTCTTTTTCTTCTAAGTTCTAACATCAAGTAGTAGTGTTCATGTTTTGCTATTAATCTTGAAACATTTTACTTTGCTTATAATTAGTTTGATTATGTTTGGCTTTCTTTTGATAAGTCATAATTCTTGAGGTCAATCTTGTGTCTTTAAAAGTGTTATTGGATAATAACATATTGATTAGTGACATTTAGTCATGTCAAATTGAACATGTAAACAAGTATATTTAACAAGTCATTATCATTATTTAAATCAACTTACAATGAATGGAATGTCACACTAGAACAATATGAGAATTACAATGTTGAACTTATACTCTTATGACATTTCAACTCAAACCATACATACTGGGCACACTCTATTCTAAATTAAATAGTTAAAAAAACAAAAAAATGAATTCGTTAAAACCAATATCTATATCTATATTAAAGTACGACAATTTTCATGCAACATGAGAAACAGTCGTATGTTAACCAAAGTGTCTACACTATCTACATGTCGTTTACTTGTTTGTGCTTTAGCCTCAAGCTTGAATCGCTTCTTGTGATCCTTCAAACAATCAGCCGACAAAAAAAACGAGTTAATATCTAGTCATGCCAACAAAGTAGCATAACCACACATCTTTTGATGATGTAAATCCTTCCTCTTTGCTCCTTAAGAAACTTGCCAAGCCTTTTGCTTTGTGACCTTCTCTTTGCATCATCACTTCCCATAATTGTTTGCCTGAAGAAACTATAAAACAATGGTGGATATTGGGTATCAACAATGGGACAATATCACCCTTCTTATAAGCATGGGGAAAGGGTAGTATTGTCCAATTATTTAAAAAAACACCCTTGCCCAACACATACACACAACACGCACGCACACACACCAATATTTAAATCCCATTTTATATTTTGTCATTTTGATCTTTGAGTCAGGTTAAAAAGAATAAGTTATATATTGTGTTGTAAAAGTTGTATATTGCTTTGAAGCATATAAACATGTAGGACAAACCACTTTATTGTATTTACTATTCCATCAATAATTCAAAAGAAATATATATCTTAAATTTAACAGGAGTAATATATATAAACATATTTATTTTTTAGACGGGACAAAATATATGTTGTTAGCAACATATATGTTATGTGTTGTTAACACAAACTTTACAAAAATAAAAGAATATCTTTTAACCCTCTAACGTTCTTGCATGCACCTAAACTTTACTATTTATTTCTCACTAAGTTTATACATGTGTCGTGATGTCTACACGGATATGCATTTGTTTGTCTTAGTGTAGCCTTCTACGAAGGTCATCTATTTTGACATTACTCTCATTCAAGTATTTTAGTTATAAAACTCTCATCTCATATAATTTTAGTGTGTCTAAAATGTGTTGATAGTGTTTGATGATCCAGTGCCTCTCCTATCCATGATTGATTTGATAATTAACTAGGGTGTTACAACTATTATTTAAGCTAACTACTTTTTATAAGAAATAGAAAATTGAAATAAAAGAAAAAAATAAAGTGAGTAGAAAGCAAATCAAGGTTACTTGGTGTAGCATTATGGGTTGACTTAATGGACTGCTGACCAGTATATCATGATGTGTTAAAATTGATAATTAACACTAATTATAGGGTTACGTGGAAATCAAGGAAACATCTTGAATATAGAAAAGTGAAGCGTGTGAAAAGGGGGACAAGAAGGAGACACAAGTAAGATAGTTTAATTAGATTAATGGAGATTTAAAGTGGAGAAATATGTGCCTTAAGTTTTATTTTTCTAATAACAATACATATTTATCTAACTTTTACTTTTAAATGTTTATCTTTATCTATCACAAGATTTAAACCAAATATCATTAAGCTACATCCCTTAAGTAGGTGCATCAATTGTGAATGAAAACAAGAAGTAAAAGTGGTTATGTAGTTACATAAGCTAACCGTCTACTCATGACCTTGTAGTCTAGTGGTATTGGTGTTGCCCCTCATAAAAGTGATGTGGGTTTAAATCTTTGTAAGTGTAAGGTTTAATGGAATAAGAAGAAAAAATTTGTTGTTCAAAAAAAGACATAAAGTAACCGCCTTATATATCACATTTAAAGCATATATACAGACGCTTCTGCATTTTCAACAGCTCAACGCATAAGTTGGTTCTCCTTGTGTATATATGTGTATATATTATTATATCATCAAACATATTAGAAATTATATTCATCTTCTTCGTCATCCCAGTTTACGAGATACTTGTTAATAATATATAAACACATGAAGTAATATAAAATCTTAACCGATAGGTTCGTAGCAACTTCCAACAGTTCCAATAATTTGGTACAATTTCATAGTTAGAAGAGCCCAAGGATCCGAGGATCTTTTATGCAGGTTGATCCAACATTGAAGTTCCTGTTTTGTCGTACCATGAAACGAGGTTCATTGTACCACCAGTTGTTAGCTTGCTTGTGTATTGTATTGTTTCAAGATTGATACCATGCCTCAGGAGATCAAATTGGATTTCAATGATGGCCGACTTTTCGTAAAATGCAACCTTAATGCATTGAACATTTGGAAGAATGTACCTGATGCCCAAATCGACCGTACTTGATTTGTGTACTTGGTTGTATCACAGAATCAAACATTTGCGTTTCCCTAGCGATCCGTCTGTGGTTTGCGGGCAAGTTCAATCGGATAGTCAAACAGGTCAACTCGGCTATAAGCTCGAGTTCAACTACATTTTAACGAGTCGGATTCTGGGTTGTATTTGAATGATCATCCTTGGCTGCCAAAAACGCTTGTTGGTTCTCTACGGTTTGAACATATCAAATTAAGTATGTACGATCTTTATTTGATTGGCTAATATATTTGATGGCACAACGTGACATGCTCTATTAATGGGTTGTATTTGAAAGATGTTTAACATAAGTGGACACAAGCAATAAAAGTGTCATTTTCTTAAATATTAACACAAACATGTTTAATTAGCGGTTTACACGACACGGCATATTTAACATGGTTAAATGTAGCCAAATCAATAACACGTATCACACAACACAATAGGTTTAACATGATTAAATATAAGTAGTTCATATACACAAATGAGATAACAAGTTTAAGACAACTCACCAAACACAGTTTAGACATATTACGTCCCAACGTATAATTTCTAGATTCGTAAGTGTTTCTTTATGCTTAATCGTCAACAGGCTGAAAATGTTGAATAAAAAAAAACAAATTTGTATGGAATTTAGTGATGGGCCTTTATGCAATGCCGAATAACATAAGATTGTGTTGCTAACTTTAACATTAGTGGTCGATGTTCTTTGGTGTGGCATGTGGCCAACCCTCTATCACACTCTCCTAGTTTCATACAAAAATATAAAAAGGGAAAAGGAAAGAACGAAGTAATATAAGGCCCCCAAATAATTGATCTAGGCTTGGGTCAAAGTCCAATCTAAAGGTTAGCAAGGCCCACAGCTGATGTTTGAATGGGCTTGGGCTAAGGTAGTAAGAAGCTTAAACGAATAATAAAAAAGGAAAATTCGCCGTTGCCGGGGATCGAACCCGGGTCACCCGCGTGACAGGCGGGAATACTTACCACTATACTACAACGACTTGTTTTGTTGAATTTCCGTATTACCAGTATAAATCTAAGAAAATAAGTAATGGTTGGTTTATTTGTTTTTTTTTGGTTAAAATGATTATTTATTTAGAATTTTTTAGCCATTTCTTTATAAAAATAATAATAAATAAAGGATTAAAAATGATAATGCTTTCATGTGGGACAAATGACTTTTAAAAGTTGAAATCAACGAGGGTTGTTGACTTGTTGTGGTCTTGTAGAGGAAGCTTCAATATTCACATTTCATACCAAACAATCAACCCCGACAATATGATATGAATATGTATGATTGACATTTTCAAACCATTTAAAACCTTTTTACGATGCCAGAAAGACAATTATGTGTTTTAGAAAGAGTTTCATCTAAATTGATGGGTTTTTTTTTGTGGTGAAAATTTACTGTTTTTTTATAAAACAGTTTATCAAATAGTATTTAGTTAATTATAAAAGTAACTTGCAACACAATATTTATCTTTGTTTTTAGTTTTAGTTTTATAAACAAATAATATGTTGATTATAAGAGTGAATATTTTTTAATTAGAGGGTAAATGAGTTTTGTTACCATACTCGATATCGGTACGTTAAATGCTCGTATAGAGCCTATCATAAACATGCTCTAGTGTGAATTTAAATTAAGACTTATATCATAACCTAGTCTGAGCTCAGCTTGTCAGCGAAAACAAGCCCTATTATACATGGATAAATTTAATAATTATACTATCTATTTAAAGTTGAATTGATGAACAGTGGTTCTGAAGATCTGAATCGTTATTTTTTAATCTATGGTGGGCTGATAATGTATGTGGTTGTTTGACATGTACTCGCAGTCTTCATATGTGTTTGACATACAACTTTCTACTCTCTTAGTCCATGTGTGTTTCAACTTTCAATCAGGAGAGAGAGAGAGAGAGAGAGAGAGAGAGAGAGAGAGAGAGAGAACGGTGGAGGAAGACAATCGGCCACCTCTCCACGCCATCATTCATCAACTTGATTGTGCCTAACCTCCTCTTTTCTTCCCTAGTTTTGATCTAATATAGAAATAAATATCACGTAACATGGTTGTATATAACTATAATAAAAATAACTAATACATAAATGAGTCGAGCCCAAGCATCAAGCTAGCATCTGAAACTTTAACTTTAAATGCATAACAATAGTTCTATCATTCATTTCCTACGTAAATTTTAGGGTGTGGAGTCTTTAGCCGGCCCTAACCCTAGTCAAGTTAATTATGCTAGTCTAATTTACCTTTTCTTATTCAATGAGTAAGGCATTGTAACTCATTGAGCAACTACGTACTAAAATTCCTAGCTGCAGCATAGTAAACGTAAGTCACATCGACCAAACTACTTTAAATCCTAGTGTTCATTTAATTGCTTTCGTGTGTGTGTTCGAAATCGTGCGCACAATCCTTATGTGTTATGTCTCCACACTATGACATATACATCTAGGAAATGCTTAGACGAGATTATTATAAAAATTGCATAGTGCTAGAGAAAGCCCCTTTTGAGCTAATGAATGGTAGAAAGCTATTCATATGCACTTTATAGATTTTAGTTGTAAATGTTTTATTATCAACAAGGATCATCACAAAAGTGTTTATAGAATATTCACCAACTAGTAAAGCCTATGGTGCATTAAATAAACAAACAATACTTCTTTAGGAATCCTTAAACATAACATTTGATGAATCTCATCGAAACCCGAAATCCTCGTAATCATAAAAAAATATTGAAACTTTAGATCACCTTATAACTTAAAACACCAAAAAATAATACATGAAGGAGACATATTTGATTCGCTCCAATACTTCAAATGGTCCAATAATAAGAGGCCTAAGCTTTTTTTCTAGTATCTCAACCCAGAACATTAGCTATTATTTGCATTATATCCACTCTTGAACTAAATACCGTTGAAAGTGAAGTTATTATGGCAATTTAAGAGAAAATACGACATTGAAAGAAATTTTGTAGAACATATGGATGTCAGCATGTTGAGAATATACATAGTGTTTAATGTATGTTGTTGGATTTAAAGCATACAAGTGTTGTCTTTTGTTAAGTTAAAAACACGATTACAAAGCACAATCTGCGGTAGACCATGAATGCCACACAACTGGTATTGACAAGTCATTCATGCAGGTCATGCAACATAATTAATCCTCTTATTAAGACTAAACATCACAATATTCTACATTTATTTGTTCATAACAAGGAGGGTTAGTCTAAAAAATCTTTCTACTCTAATAAAAGGGTAAATGGGGTGCCACGTGTCAGCACCACAATCATTGGGATGACACGTGTCAGCACCACAATCATTCTCATCAAAATTTTCCCGCCTCTCTCTCCTATTAAATAATTACCTTAATTACTAATAATATTATTTTAATACTTTTTAATAATTACTAAATTAAGAAAGAAATCTTTTTATTAAGGTTATATCTAAATAAATTGATATTTTTAAATTATCAAATTTGGGAGTTGTAATAAGAAAACTTTTATAAATGACATTTTTAATACGGTTTGTTTTAAAACAAAATATTTATTTTCAATAAAAGAAATTTAAAAACAAAATTTTAAAAAGTTGATATTACCGTTTTTATAATTTCAGTCATATCATATCTTAGAATATCATTGTTTAATTAATAAATTTATTATATTAATATTTTATTTATTTAAACCGTGTAATACACGTGTTTACTAAAGCTAGTCTTATATACTAAAGTATTATGTTGTCATTTCATACTTTGATACACGAACAAGAAGAAAAATGATTACATACATATACATATTGAATTTTTGTCTACCAATTACATAGTTATCTGATGATACACGTTTCTAATAAACATGTTGTAGTAAAGTACAAGTGATGATTCTACAATTAAAGCAAGTGTAGAGTAGAATTTGCATGTCTCATCGGGTAAAAGCATGTGTAATAGATGCATGAGAGGGGGGTGTGACTGTCACCCTAGCTGAGTAGCTGCTCACTAAGGCAAACACCGCCCCCTATAGGCGTGAAAAAGGGTGTTGCCCATGTCTCGCCGCTATAACCACAATGAAAAAGGGGGTGCATATGTGAGAAGATTTGAACAAAATTATGTAATAACCAATGACATGCAGACAAATCAACCTTTTCTTAAATTCATTCTTTAATCGTATAACTAATCACACTCATTACCTTATAACATCTCTTTAAACATAGTTGACCCGGTCATCTACCGAAGTTTCTACACCGTGTTCCTCCGTCGTAATCAAACATTACTCAATTCAAGTATTCAACACCACACACTCTTTGACTTCAGATCCAACACTGAACCCAGGATCTTCAAAAGATCCCATTTTTCTTCTTCAATCATCACACAAACACCCCCAATTTCAATTTCAACCCCCATCGGATGACCCATGGGTTGTGTATGCAGCACCAATTCCGTCAATCAACCACCAACGTCATCATCATCATCTTCTTCAGGCACTCGATCCATATCAAAACTGAACCTCAGTTCAGATCTCACATCTTACCAAGATGCTTGCCGATCCGACCCGGATATCCAATCCTTCGATTCGACCCTTCAATACCGCACCACTCGGGTCATCAATTCTCTCGCCGTCGGCGTTGAGGTCCGTTCGCTTTCCCTCGACTCCCTCCGTGAAGTCACCGGAGGTCTTCTCGATATGAATCAAGAAGTTGTTAATATCTTAATTGAATCGAAAGAAGATATATGGAACAACGATGAGTTGTTCTCGTTGGTTAAAGATTTCTTCGATCTTAGTCTGTTAACCCTAGATTTCTGCACTTCGCTTGAGGATTGCTTGAAGAATGCTCGTCATAGCTTGTCATTTCTTCATATTGCAATCAACCAATTCGATGGGGACAACGATTACGTAAAAACCCTTGAGCAATTCAAGCAATTTGAGGCGTTAGAAGGTCCGTTTTCTGAGGAGTTTTTCGAATTGTTCCAATTGGTTTACAAACAGCAAGTTTCAATGTTGAAGAAGCTGCAAATCCAAAAGGGGAAAGTGGATAAGAAGCTGAAATCAGCAAAAGCATGGAAGAGGTTAACTAATGTGATATTTGTGATCACTTTCAGCACTGTGTTGATTTGCTCAGTGGTGGCTGCCGCCGTGGCTGCGCCGCCGCTGGTGACGGCGTTGGCTGCTGCAGCCGCGGTGCCGCTAGGGTCGATGGGGAGGTGGGTTAACTCGTTATGGAAGAAATATGAAACTGAATTGAAAGGGCAGAGGGAGATGATCAATTCAATGAGAATGGGGAATCATATTGTGATCAAAGATTTGGATAACATCAAGGTGTTGGTGGATAAATTGGGGATTGAGATGGAGGGTTTGGTGCAAAATGCTCAATTTGCGATCAAAGAAGATGAAGAAGAAGCGGTGGCAATGGCGGTCGATGAGATGAAGAAGACTGTGAATGCTTTCGCGAAAACCATTGATGATTTGAGTGATCATTCGGATAAGTGTTGTAGGGATGTAAGAAGAGCAAGAACAGTGATTGTGCAGAAGATCACTAAGCATCCTAGTGGCTCAGTTTAGGTATTGTTGTTTTGGTTAATCAATGTGGTTCAAATCTTTCATATGTTGCTGTCAAAATCTTGTATTTGACAAAGAAATGTTCAATTATGAACCTTGTATTTGGGTCTGATGAACTGGCCCTCGAGAACTTTGAACATATTAAGGGATAGTTGTATAACATATTAATGATCTTTTGTTGGATTATGATTTTAAGGTTAATCATTAATGGGTCAATGTTGCATATTTGCTGCTGAAAACAAATGAAACATCTGATTTATCATCGATTTTGTGATGCATGCAAGGTGTTTGATAAAATGTTCAAGCCTAATTTTGTTTGTATAGGAACAGTAGTGGATACAAATTGATAAGTGGCAACATGTTTCTTTTCTAGGTTTAAAACAGAACAATTTACATCTTTTATGTTCGTGTTATTCAAACTAAATATGTTAAGCTACAAGCACTTTTACGTTAAAATATATATAGTAGTCATCACAAGAAGCACATGTAATGCTTGCTATTCAACTCATAGCAAATAAATAGACAGATATCCTTACAAGCAAGGAAGGTATTTCTTAAAGAGATTGAGTATGTGATTTAAATGATAGTCAAACACTACTCTAAGAGAACTAATAATTACAATAGAAGATCTATAATTTTGTAGTGTAAGCTATTTTTCAAATGAGTAATTTTTTATCAAGGTTCAGCAAACTGAAACAATAAATATTTTTGAATTAGAAAAAAAAAACCCATTTATTTATTTGGTTGGATTGGAGATTTACCAAACCTACCCATTTATATATTTGCTAAACACCATGAAACTTGAACAAACAAACTCAAAATTTCCATATTTTATTCAGAACAGGGGCTGGTGGTGGTGATGCAAACGGGGAAGGGTGGCATGGTGGTGGACTGGTGGTGATATAAATATTTTTAAGTAGATGATACAATGGTCCCTCTATTATCTAATATCGTTTTTTTATTTTTTATGTGCGTAAAATGGTGGTTTCACTTAAAACTGACTAAAAACTTAACGAAATTGGCTTTAGTCTCTAAACTCATTATAAAACTAAAATTACAAGCCCTGAACTTGTTACTAAAAAAAGTTAACACTCAAACCTGTAAACTGTGCTTAACCATAAGGACTGTTAATTAACTCATGTATTAATGATCTTTTGTTGGATTATGATGTTTACAAACCGGTTTTCAGCATTTTAAAAACTAGCCGTTATATACCTTTTTTTGACCGTTGGGAACAAAACTAGCCGGTTTTTAGTTCTTTCTTTACCATTTAATTCTCAAATGTTAGTATACACTCGAAAATGGTATGTATTCTTTCTAAAAAATCGATGTGGTTGTTCAAGTGGGGCAAGTTCAAGCATATGTCATTCCTGTGAACCTCGGTCGCGCATTGATTACGACGTGTGCTTGAACATGTCTCCAATTTGAACATTTACACATCAAAAATATGACAATGACGGTCGCTATTTTTAAGTATTATATAAAAATAAATTTTAGTTATTTTGTTTAGTTTGCAACTTTTTTTTATCAAAATCATGAAAAACATTATAGTTTTTTTTCAAGCTTGTGTGGATATAGTTTAGAAGGGGTGTAAATGAGTCAAGCCGGCTCGCAATCTACATGATATCGGCTCGAAAAAAGCTCAAGCTCATATTATGGCTCGTTTACTAAAAGAGCTCGAGACTGAGCTTCATATACCGAGCTCGAGTCGGCTTGCAAGCCTAAACGAGCTTTTTGTTTATATAAATTTTATATAAATATTAGATTATTATATTTATATAAGTAATATTATTATATAAAATTATGATAAAAGCAATTAAATACTATATATGTTATATATAAAGAGCATAATTATAACTAAAAAAGTAATTATAAAAAATAAAATAGAAAATTAAATAATAAATGAGCCGAGCCCGAGCCAAGCTCGAGTTTAAAAAACTTCTGATAAGCCGATCCCAAGCTTCAAAAACTTCTGATGAGCCGATCTCGAGCTTCAAAAAGAAAACTATAAACAAGCGGAGCTCGAGCTTCAAAAATACAACTACAAAGGAGCCAGCTCGAGATCGAGCTTGCTAAAGTCAAAACAAGCCAAGCTAGAGCTGAGCTTCTCTGCTCGTTTACATCCCTAGGTATTTCCAACCAAAACCGGTGTATTTGTTAATTTATATTATAGTAATTTGCAACTTATTTATATATAATGCTATGTACCTTATGCTAGGTGTTTTTTCAAAAAAAAATTGATTTTTCACTTCTAACCCAAAGCTTCTAATCTTTTTCAATGTAAGCTTACAAATTTTATTTTTATACTTCTAACCCAACACTTTTCATCTTTGCAATTAAACACTACAATTTTCTACTTTAAATATTCATTTTATGTTTCGTTCTAAGTTTTGCAAGTTAACATGACGCAACATGCATGTGTGGTTCAATATTTTTACATTACGCTTTACGTTTCGTCTAAATTTTGTGAGTTAACACGACATAGCATTTGTGTGTGGTTCAACGTTTTTCATCTATTTTTCCCGTTTGACAGGTACGTCGCAACGCGCGGGTCTTAGATCGACTTAGTTATACTTTTATATGTTTTACGTTTCAGTTTAATTTCTTTGCATTAACACACCGCAACTTCAATTAATGGTTCTGGCAGCGGGTAACATTGGTGATGTTTGGCATGATTTTACACCCCCCGTCGCCACACGAGTGGGCTTAATTCTAGTTAAATCTAAAACCTAATTAAAACAAGATTAAGAAATCCAGGTGGGCTCAGTTGAACAATATAAATATTTGGGCTTTTAGAAAAGATCGATATGGGCCATTGTTTAGTTTGGGCTTAAAAAGAAAAAGACCTGGCTGGCTGGGCTGCGAATCAACACAGGTGACAGTGTGACACGTGAGTGGGTGACCCATTGGACTCTTAGGGATGCTTTAGTTTTTGTGGAAATCAACAAAGGGATATTGAAAGGAAGTCTCAAAAATTAAAGCTAAATTAAGGAGTATGAAGTGGAATAAAACCCACACTTGTGAACATGAAGTGAAGGTGAAGAAGTAGGAATCAGATGGGCAAAAGATCTTATGATCCATGAGTAGTGTTCTCCTAAATCTTATGCGACAGAGGTCTCAACTACAACGACATAGCCTCTAATATCTTAATTTTTCGAGATCGGCATTTTCGTGTTTGCATCTTGAACTAAAGACACACAAATTGATGGACAGCCCCAAATTTAGCAGAAATACATGGAAGTGGAGTTAAGAAAGTACATATCTCAAGAAAATGCACTTCAAACATAGACAATGGTTTCAAACATAAGGAATGCTTTCAAGTCGTAGGTCATATTATATCATGAGGGTAAAAGTGTAAAACGTTTAGAAAATCATAAAAACCAAAATATTTTCTTATTTATCTCCCAAAAGTACTTCATCCCAACTTTTACATATTATAGTATCTTTATTTGTAAAATTTAAACAAAACTATGAAATAATATATTATAGTCTACTCATGGGTACGTGACACGATAGAAAATATAAGATGCTGACAGGGACGATTTTTTGTAGAAACAAACATATAGCCAAATTATATCACATTTCTTTCTTGTAAACATAAATTATTATAACTTCATTGGAAATTGATTTTTCGTTTTTATCTCTTGCGTTTTGTCGCCGGTTTTTTTTCTCTTTTTTTTTTCAGTTTGTTTCTTGTGGCTGCCTTTTTGACTTCGACTTGTGCTACCCTTTAATTTCAGTATCTTGTGAATTGTCACGATGCCATGAGCTGCATATTTTGATTTATTTCATTTAAAGGTTTGTGTTTTCTTGGTATAAAGTAACTTTCACTTTCTTTCTGATGTGGCTTTATAGAATTTTCTCTACGGTCGGTGTTTACCACGTAAGTGGGTTTCCTACGTTAAAAACAAAATTGATTCTCTTGTTTTGTTACTCTAAAAACAAAACTATGTTTAAGTTGAACGGGTCATGAGACTTTATGTGAAAATTGCGTCAAAGGATTTTTTGGTTGTCAAACGCCTCTTTTACTATTAAGTTAAACCCCACCCAAAAATAAAATGTATTTGTATGCTAGATGATTTTGGTATTTATCTTATGAAAAAGAAAATGAATGATCACGTAAAGTTTATGATAGATTATAAAGTATTAAAGTTTATAGGTGATTCACTACGATTTTAAACTTTTTAGTTCTATCGATTAAATACTTGACTTTATTTTCTTAGCCAACTTTTATTGACTCGGTTGAGTTTCATTATATTGTTAACTTTTATTGTCTTAAATTTAATTACTGACTACATTTCATTTTCAAGGAAGTCGCCTTTGTTGATTCTCATTAAATTTTCAAGTATCTGTTAGTAGTCAAGATTTTGACACATCTCTTCTTTTTTATTTTGACCCCTCTCATCTAGGTAATGCGGAAATGATTTATCAGCCAATGCCGGTTTCGCATTTCAATCATAGCCTATTTACTGTCTTTGTTGAACAATGATTTATCATCATTGACCATAGAAATAAAGTTGAATGAACACCATGCAACATGCAAGCTTGATCATATAACAAAATCTCGGATGAGGTAAAACCCATCATCATTGATATCGCGGTGCAACAAAGAACGTAGACACCACCACAACACCATCATCCTGATGAACATCACAGTCTAACTGTTCGATTCTTTAAATTCCCGAATTCACCTATAAATGCCGGTGGTTTTTCAAAACCACAAAGTGAGCATTATATTTATATTATTTGTTTAACAAGTAGTGACCACAAATATTATTATCGATCAGAAATTATTCCTCGCTAGCCCATTGCACGGGTCCATATTACTATATTAGTGTGCGTATCCGTATGTGTTCACTAACCTAACGAGAGACAATAATAGAATTATTGAATAAAATGGTATAAAAAGGAATATTCCACATACATCAAAAGTGATATGATGTTATAATCAATTACGATGGTTAACTTCTAAAGTTGCAATTTCTTTTTCAAGGGTTCTAACAAAGACAAAATACCCCGTCTAAACAAATATGTGGACAAAAATACTCGTGAAAATAATTTCTAATCAATTTTTGGTCACACAATATTGGCGATTTTTGTATGATTATACATAAAAAAATAGCTTAATCCGTTATGTTTAATGGATTTTTACATTACAGATCACGAACTATACATTTTATTCACATCCTTAGGTCTTTTCGTATGCATTTTTATTTCCTTTATTGCACTTTTTCAAAAAATTAAAGTTACTTTATATGTAACTAAACCAAAAGTTTATTGTGATGCTTTGTTTGACACGAGAATGGTAGGTGGTAACCACATGGATGTCAAAAACTGAACTCGTTGGTGGGTAAAGGTTGAGTGTCCAGTGTGATGGGTATATCTTAATAAAATAACCCATAAAACAAGACAGAATCAGTACTCTTGCCTGCAACGGCAAATATAACATTTATATCGTTGTCTTGGTTTCCAACGATATTTTAAAACCAAACGAAACCTCCCGGTTTAATCAATTAAATAGAAAACTGTTTATCCCGGTTTGATCAATTAAATAGAAAACCGTTTATCTTAGTGGTTCAATTACAAGCAAATGAACCTACTAGGTATAAAGAAATAGACGTAAGAAATCCAAAATCCAGTATAATGATCATGCTAAAAGTAATTAAGGCTATACAGTGATTGAAAGTTTAACATCTGAAATTATACGATATCATACAAATGTAGAACAAAAAAAAACAAAAAACAAAAAACAAAAAAAATTGTACGTAACACCTCAATAAGAAAGTAACCATACACTTGTCCTCTATGAATATATACTTACAACTATAAATAAACATGTCACGTTTTAAACTTTAGTTACACATTTAACAATTCGTTTAAATTGCATATTTATGTTTCTAATTTCACCCGCAATATTCAAATTGATTCCATGATTATCACTCGCCACCATAATGATACATAGATTCAAGCTTCTCATACAATAACATCGGAGGTGTGTTTATATATAGTTTGAGCGGTTGAAAATATGTAGGATGTATTATACTGTTTTAAAAACAATGTTTCATATTCACTAAAAGATAATTTAACTTAGTTAAATTAGCATACATTGTGGGGTCAAAAATCTCATCTGGAATGCAAACGGTCGATGCATTGAGGATATTAGTCATGAGATCTCCTTGGACTGGTACCGAGACCTCTTTTTTGATGAATAAATGGAAATATTACTTTGTTAATTTCTAGAAATCTTATGTTTATTTGTGGTTTTAATCATGAAGAATTTATATAACCAATTATCCAATCATTCCTTTTGAACTTTCATATTATCGTTCAAATGTGATGTTAAAAAATTTGACGGTTATGTCTCAAGTCGGATCACCGACCAAAACCCCAAGTCAAATAACGGCCATCTACATACAAGCATACAACCGCTTTTGAATTGGGTGATGTTAAAACAAATTCATTTCATTAAATATTCAAGGCGGATGCTTCACACGAGATCTTTAAACACAACCAACAAATTATACTTCTATAAACAAAGCATCGTTAACCTTGCCACAAATATATAAATTAAAAAATACCATAAACAGTAACAGAGCTTGAATCAAACCTTAACGGGGGTAGGGACGAAAATAAACTATTTTAAGAGGGGGGATTATATATTTATTAAAAATTTCCACTACCGGATTGAAAAACTACATTACCGAACCGCAAATTAACTCTATATTTATAATAACTTAGTCATTTAATAACAATACTATATGCTAAGGCTATTATTCATACCTTTCTAAATTAAAAACCATTCTTTTGATAAAATAAAGACTTAGTTCTTTTCTATAAGAAACACACTTTTTAAAAAATAAAATTCTTATAAATACTGAATTTCTCTAATACAAAAAACTTTTATAATAGTTATACTTAAAAAATTAAAATCAAATGTCTAAAAAAATGCTATTATTGTTTCCTTAATCATATAAAGTAACTACTTATATGAAATTTTAATCATATATTATTTGAAGTATTGTTTTATAATCCTAAATATTTATTACTAATTATTTAATATTTATATTTTTTACACGGGTTTTAAACTAGAATATAATATATAATACGCTAACATACACGATTATGTGAAAAAAAACAAACATGTAATTAAATTATGTATACTTTTCTTTCTTGCAAATCATTATATAATGCATACCCTCCCCCTAAAATAATTTTTTTAATTATCATATTCTACCCTTGAATTTTATGATAAACTTTGAGTACTATAATTATTAAAACACCTTGATTCCACATATACAAGTACAATCATCCAAAGCATAGCATGTGAAACCAAATGTCACATAAAAATAATCTAAAACTATGTATTAAATAACACTAAAACTAAGTATTTTCGATTAATGAATTCAACAACCACAGCTTTTAACATACTCCAGTAGTCTAGTATAACTCACATTGTCATCGTTTGTTGTCGTTCTCTTTGAGTTTCAACTTTTAAAACGTTCGATTGCATGTTCCTTTTTTTAGACATGAAGTATGAAATGTTGCAATAGTCAATGCATTATAGTAAAATATTTACTAAAATTTCTTTTTAAATGACGTACCCATAGTCCGCGTAAGGTGAGGTACCCATGACATGTAAAAAAAATTAAAATTGTAATTAAATGTAAAATATTACAATTTTAATTATTTGTTTTAAATGATTATTTTGAATGGATAAAAAAACAAAAAAAAATGAAAGTTTGAATTGTGTGTTGTTAAAGACTAAAAATGGGAGTATAACAACTAAAAATAAATTAATAAGAGGTATATATAACTAACACCCTTTTCTTTCTGTACATAATTTGGGTTTAACAATTTTTATAAAATTCACAATTATGTCTAAGTTTAACGAGTCATGAGACTTCACTATTTGAAAATTGGGTTTAAGGAATAAAAAAAAGCATACTAGACTTTTTTGGTACTATCCTGTGAAAAGAAATTAATGATCAAGTAAGTAAACAATAGATTTGTATATACGTATTTGATTCACTAAGAATGTAACTTCTATTTTGTCGGTTTGGGTGTTTGACCGATTAAATACTTGAGATTATTTTCTTCGCCTACTTTTATTGACCTTGTTAGGTTTGACTATATCGATCGTTTACTTTATTGACTTAATTGAATTTTTGATTGTTTTCTTTTCTTTTCTTGAGGTAGTCACGTTTGTTGATCATCATCAAATTTCCAAATCTTGTTAAGACTTTTTCTTTAACAGCTTATATGTTACCATACAGATACCACAACATCTAATGCACATCATAATTAATTTTAGGGACAAAGCTTAGTATGCACATCATAATTAATTTTAACATATAACTTAACTCTTGTTTATAAATTGTAATATTTAACATTTAGAAAAAATCCAAATATACATTTTTTAGAAATAAAAATTCTTACATTTTGATATAAACAACTTTGATGTTGTATATATTAAAAATACCTTATTTTTGGTACAACTCCATTTGCTATAAATTATATATCATAATGTAGATTAAATAATGAAATAAAATTGTAAATTTAAATAGTTTAAAAGATTTAAATTTTACAAGTTATTAGAAAAACAAAACCATATGCCACATGAAATAGTAGAAAAATAAATAAATAAATATTGATTTGTGAATCTGAACCTGTCACAACAACCTGGCTTCAATTCACTTTCACATTGTGTTTTACTTAGTTTTACGTTTAAATCCAAAATTCACATATAAGTGTCGGTGTTTTTTCGAAACTACAAAGTTATGCATTAAATCTATGTTTGTCTAATAAGTAACAACCACATGTTACTAACATTCATCGTTTAATTCGTTTATGCATATTCAAAGAGGAGATGTATTCTACACAAAAATCATTATTTATCAGAAATATTTCTTTGCTGCCCCATTGCATGGGTCCATATTAATTTGGGTATCTATATGCGTTCACTAACCTAACGAGAAAACAAGAATGAAAATTATTGAATAAAATGGTATAAAAGGAATATTCCACATACATCAAAATTACATGATGTTATCAATTACGATGGTTAACTTCTAAAGTTGCAATATCGTTTTCACGGGTCTAACAAAGACAAAACACCCCGTCTAAACAAATATGTGGGCACAAATACTCTTAAATTAGAACTTGTAATGATTTTTGTTATGCAATATCATGTTACTTTTCTATGATTGTACGTAAAAAGTAGCTCAATCCATTACGTTTAATAAGTAATTACATTAAAAATCATAACTGCAATTTCAAATCACATCCTTAGATCTGTTCGAATGCATTTGTTACGTTTAATGCACCTTTAAAAAAATTGAAGTTACTTTATGTGTAACTAAACCAAAAGTTAATTGTGATGCATTGTTGGACACTTTACTAGAAAAGCTTCAGGAGAATGGTAAGTGGTAACCACATGGATGCCATAAACTGTAACCGTGGTGCGTGAACGTCGTGTGTCCGTTGTGATGGGTATATGTTAATAAATAATTCATAAAACCAGACTGAACCTGAACTCTTGCATGCAACAGCAAATACAACATTTTTTTAATCGTCGTCTCGATATCTAACAATATTTGGCAAACCAGACCGAAACAACTAGTCTGATTAACTAAACAAAAGACCGATTATCTTATTTGTTCGGTTAAAAGCAGATAATCCTACCAGGTATATACAAGTAAACTTTAAGAAATCCCATAAACACGATCATGTTATATGTTATTAGCCAAAGTCTTAGTTCCAACAATGCGTGTTAAGCAAACGTACTGTGATTAAATCTTTGATTACACATTTAACATTTTGTTTGAATTTCATATCCATGTTTCTAATTCCACCATTATTAATTAAGTGATTTCACGATTTTCACTTGCCAAACTCCATGTCAAATAACGTGCTGGCTGTCTGCTTACAGGTAGACAACCACTTTGATTTGAGTAATGTTGAAACAAATTCCTTTCATCAAGGATGTCAGGTAGATACTTCACACGTATGGATATGTGAACACCACTAACAAGTTATATAAAACAAAACATCGTTAGCCTTGTCACAGCGAGAGAGGATCCCTTGGCGTAAGAATAAATACGTATAATGAAAAACGATAATGTATGTATGTAAAGTGAGATGATACGTTCTACCTTTCTTCTGCCAGAACATAGCAGAAAACCATCGATGGGTGAAGTTTGTGTGCGACTCGAATCCCTACTCAAATCATATTTGAATCCACACACGAAAACAGGTACTGGCATGATTCGGGACCATAACCCTCACGTAATATATATAATTGAATAGCTTTTTGGGTGTGGGTGTAGTTGTAAGTGAGGTTCTCTTCTCTATCAAAGGTTATGTGTTCGAGTTTTAAGGGTTACAATTTAAGTTGAATTATCTAAGTGTTGTCATTTGTATATTTTAAAAGTAACAGTAGCCTAGTGTGGAAGTCCCATTTCTAAAAAAAGATAATGAACCGCTAGAGTTGCAAATTTTTATAATATGTTCCAAGTTTCCAACCAAATTAAAAGATACAAGAACAGAGAGAAATATTAATGTGATACTATACTTGCAGCGTTTCACAAAGTTAAAAAGAAGAATAACAACATTATATTATATTATCATACAGTTTCCCATTAATTATTACACATATACATATTTTTAATAAACGGGAGATTTATTATTCTTCTTCTTCCTTCTTTCTTTTTTTTTTTTCAATTTTGTTGTACCACCACCGCCCACAAATATAAAATCTAAAGTTAAAACTAAAATAAAATGTGTAGAAAAAAAATACGGGGCCACACACCTCTCAAATGTCTTTATCTTTAGTCATGCTACAACCAATCCGATCGGTAGCTTTTCCGGCGACACCATCACGGTGGTCCGGTGACGTCTTCCTCCGCCCCTTCAGATGACTATTCACATAAAAGTTGACAAACAGCAGCAGAATCGCAGCGTTCAACACCGAATTGATCCCCCAAGCCCCAATCCCATTGCACCCACCTTTCTTCAGGTGGAGAAGAAGCACTCCGACGTGACACACGACGTTGCAGCCGAGTAACACCATCTGACAGTTGATGACGAATGGGAAGCACGCGCTCCGGAGCCCGATCGCCGTCCAGAAGCGGTAGCCGTAGACGACGGAGTAGATGGCGGTGGTCAACAAGATCCCCAAAATCTGAAACGATTGGGAGAATTCGAGCCACAAGAACGACATGAGGATGAGGATCGAATGGTTAAACAGGCGGAAGAACGAGAGGCTCCGGCGACGGAGGACGGCGAAGAAGGTGCGGAGGGTGTGGAGGAAGCGGGTCAAGTAGAAGATGTAGGACCAGAAGAAGACCCGACCCGAGGGGCGGGTACCCAAGGGGAAGCAGAGGAACCATTGGAAAGGGGTGGTGTTGGTCCGGCGCCAGAACCACCGCGTGTCGCGGATCTCGGCGGCGGCGGAGAAGAGGATGCCGGTGAAGACGGTGAGGGAGATGAGGGCCATGAAGAGGGAGTGGAGGGCGGGGATGGGGCCCAGGGGGACGGGGCGGCGGCGGTGGTACAGGAGGAGGTGGAGGACGACGGAGAGGACGATGTACGTCACGATGGAGGTGAAGAGGAAGGACCACGTGGAGCCCCATGATTGGGTGTGGCTCCACCGGAAATTCACGATTTCAGGGTGCTCCGATAGGTAATAAACCATGGTTTTGGGGCTCATCGTCCTGCCGGAACACCGATGTGAGGCGGTGGATGGTGGTTGCTGGTGGTTGCCGGCGGCGATTCAACAACGTTAAACTTATTAAGGTGGTGGTTAAAGGGTTGTGAGGAGGAATAGGATTGAGGCCTTGAGGGGTTAAGTTGGTTTGTGGGTTTGTGACCTACGGCTCCACAACAAAACATGTATTTCTATTTCACTGGTTGTTATTTATTTAGAGGTTGAGATTTGAGAATGAGAGTTTATCATTTTGTGTGATTTTTTATTAATTTAATTTGGAACTGTATAAAAATCAGGCGGTAAGATTTTTATGGGGATAATAATAAAATAATGAGTAACAGTTTTGAACGCGTAACGCATTAGACACGTTTGCGAAATGGTAGGGTAAGTTGTTTTTCCTATGTGATGAACATGTACATCTACCCATGCTTGTTGTTTTATGCTCATTAAATGGATTTTTGGATTATTCGGGTATTTGAATTTTGATTTTGTAAAACGGATCTGAATTGTAATTTAAGAAGTTAACTAGATTTAACTATTATTAAGCCCTCGCGTTGCGGTGGGAGCGTAAACATAAACACGTTAAACCACACACGTGAAATGTAAAACATTACAAAATATAATTAAGTTGATATAGTACTCGCACGTTGTGGCAGATCGTTGAAGGGGAAAAATAAGCGTAAACCTAAAATCGCGTGCGCACATTGCAGTGTGTTAACTCGTAAATTTTTAGGCCGAAACGTAAAATAGAAACTTGTAAAAAGATGAAAAGTATAAGGGTAAAGTGGAAAAAGAAAATTTATAGGGTTAAATTGTAAAAAACTGTAAAAATATTAGGGTTAAAAATAAAAAAATTAAAGATTAAAAAAATCCAAAATTGAGTACAACCAATTAAACTTAAGGAACAAATCTTACTACACACAAAACTTAATAATTAGTATATTATAAATAATTAAATTCATTTTTGAATTCTAGATGGGTCCTATAAACCGACTTAAGAGAGAAAAAAATAAGAACTAAGTATGAACGTTCAAAATAAATAAAATATGAATTTCTGTAGAAAACCCAAATCTGGTTCAAATACTATAAAACACTTGATTGATTGTTCGCAAGCAAAAGATGTGTAATATAAAATCATATTTGAATGGCATAAGTGTTGTGTAATATGTATTTCATATTAAGTAAACATAGGATAACTTTATCAAATAATAATTAAGTTTTTAAATTAAATTAATTAGGTTAATCATAAATTTTTTTATCCTAGTTAGATCTACTCATAAGTTTTTTGGTACTAGTTAGATCACTTATAAAAAAAATTCTCAACTAGATCTCATATTACTAAAGTCTAAAAATTGTTATAATGATGTCATTCACAAATTGCAAATATTTTTTTAAAAAAATTAAAATATTTAAAAAATCAACAATATTTATCAAAAATCAAATTATTTTAAAATTTTAAAACGAATTATTTAAAAAATAAAAAAGATGAGTAACTTAAAAAAACACTTATAAAACTTTAGTGATCTAATTTAAACAAATAAAACTATTATGACCTAATGAAAACAAATAAAAAATACGAGTATGAAACAATCATAAAACTTACTTGTTATTTTATAAAGTTTTCTCCTTAAAATACAAAAGCATAGACTTGGTCATCAATTTCCTTACCAAAGTATTATTATGTGTGATATGTAACTTCTTTGCATGTGGGTCCAACACGAAACCCCCTAACACGTCGAGCAGATTGTCACTTGAAGTACGACTGTCAGCTTGATTCGATTTTCTTTACCAAAGTGTATATATAATAATAATTCCTACGTAATAAAAAAATGTGCACTCGTTATATATATATATATATATATATATATATATATATATATATATATATATATATATATATATATATTTAGTAGAAAAAATAACTTTTGAATAATGTAATGTTTTATATAATGTCATTACGTGTTTTTTCTTATATTAATTTCAGTGTAAATTACATTGATTATACGTAATGATATAAAAGTTATTAAAGACAAGCATACCATACATCAATATTATTGCAATGTTTCATTTCTCTAGAGTTTTATTTTTCCTTTATTTGTTACAACTTTGAAAATATAATGTTTATAACATTCGAATTTATTGTCATGACACGCCTATTTTTATCAATGTTCAAATGTGAAGTTTTAAAATATGAGATATCATAAATGGAACGCGTAGGTTCACCCAACGGAACACATAGGTTCACCATATTTTCGACAACATTATGGTCTATTTGGCGAGCGTGAAACAATCTTATATTTGACTCTAGGCCCGCTTCAGTGACTAGAGTCGTGGAGAATGTGATGTTTAACTTATTTTTATAGATAAAACATAGATGAGGCGTGAAAGACATGACATGAAATAAAATGTGTAATTTTATGTTTGTGTAATCTGTGATTTATCAGGTCTATATGACCTAGCTTCTTGCTAACGTTCTCTTTTATTATTAATAAATTTTGCCCTTCAAAAAAAGACATAAAAACTACACTAATTAAATAAATATAACTAATTCAAACAATAAATATAGAAATTACCTCATTTAAGGCTTTTTGTTGAGTGTGCAATGTTGCCCAAGTCTCATATAAAGTTTATTAGTTACGTCACTTTACTCCCTCAAATATATGGACTTTTATTGAATTCAATTGCACTTTAATTTTGATTTTCTAATTGCGTTAACATCTTAATCGAACTGCAAATTAAATTTGTGATTTTCAAATCCATTTAACCCAAATATTTTGAAGCAAAATAATATAATTTTTATTTAGATATGTGTGTTCCTTAATTTTTCTGTAGAAACAGATCAGATGTGCGTCTAGCTTTAATTTATTAAGTAAAGGATATAATCTATAAATAAAATATAATCGAAGTAGGAAGAGAACCCTTGCCTTTATACGTGAATTTGGATTGGTAATCTTCCTGATGGGTTGTCGAGTTTTGTTTGGGGAATTGATAGGTTAAAGTTGGAGAACACGAAAACACACTATATATATTAAGTTAATGACGTTAAAAATAGTTCTAACACATTTTCAGTTTGAAATACATTTAAATTTCCATTTGTATTGTAACATGTTATCTTCTTATCGACCATAGTGTACGCTTGTGATTTTTCGTTGGCACTTGTTGTAATACAAGTGTGTGGTCAGTGTCATTAAATTAAGATTCTAAATTATGTAAAAATTTGAAAACTATTTATAGGGCTATTATGTAAAGAAATTGAACATTCATGTGATTTACTCAGGTCACCATCAGATGAGTTTTGGTAGCACGGAAAAACGCAGGAGATTAAGACGGGAACGGGGAGTTGTACCTATGCATAACTCCAAATATTTTAATGATGACACTTTTAATATTTTAATGATTGGCCAACAATCAATATGTTTTTATTATGATAATACGGTTGTTTAAAATTAGATTAAAACAAACTAGTATAATATAAATATTAAATTTATTCTTATAATAGAGGTTTATAAGCTACGCCTAATAGACCCATATTAGGAAATATATATTATCTAAACGCAAATTATTATATATAAATATAGTAGATAAAGTTCTTAGAAACAAATCCTAATCTTATTTATATTATTTACATTGTAAAAGAAATCCATGTTAAACAATTAAACAAAAACAATGATAATTTTATTGAATTTGTTGCATGAAAACTAATTTAAAAACTACTACTATATTTGATAAGCATTTGGAATTTTTGAATGACGCGTAGAATAAGAATTTAGATAAGTTTTGATGCTTATTCCTTATTCCCTAGTTTATTCCACGTTTTAACTATAATAGTTAAAACGCCGTCTACATCAAGCCTATATTTAAGTAAATAGATTTGATAACACGTTTGAAATTGCACCTATTCACTATCATATTAAAGCTAAATATTATTTTCAATTAATGATACTAGAAATAAATCGATCTTTTTATAAGAACACTCTCTTTTTCATTTGATTTATTTTTATTTATTGTAAACTTAAAGACTGCATGTAAAATATTCGAGTTCAAAAAAATCTATTAGAAAATACGCATTAAATAACCCATCACCCTAAAAAAACTAAAACGTGTAAAATAACTGAATATGTTACCGTGTGGATGCTAGTTTTTTTTCATATGGTAGGGTTTGATTATCGTGTTAAACCGGTTATTCCTATCTCCAACTTGGATTAAAGCTACAATATGTAAGAAAACCCGTTAGAAGGCGACTTCTGGTCAAAGCCCCTAGACACAACTAGTGACGATCATATTAGTATGATATATATCACATATATATGTAGTGCTCTAAAGGGTATAAGGATGAATATAAGAGAAGTGAACCGGTGAAGGGACTCGAACTTGGGAGGTTCGACCTCACGCTTTATACGACAGAGAGGAAAAGAAGCGGTCTTGTGCGGGTTAGTCGTAAATGAGCATGATGATCGTGGAAAGCCTCAGTTTTATGAAGGGGGTTGGGGTCCTTGGGGATGGACCTTGCATGTGGGGCCCAAATTTTATACTCAAAGGCAAACTCGACACTACTAACTATATTATATATAAAATACTAATTATCAACTTATTTATTTATTATTTATTATAAGTTATACTTAAGTTTTAAAATATTATACCCATTTTTGTTTTTTCTTTATTTTTAGTTTTAACCTCAATACTTTTATATATTTTACAATTTAATTCTTATATTTTTTCACTTTCATACTTTGGTTCTCTATATTTTTCATCTTTAACAGACTTTTCGTTTTACGTTTCGGTTTAAATTTTACGAGTTAACACGCCGCAACATGTGTGTGCAGTTCAACATTTTTACGCCTATTTTTTCTCATTTAACGGACGCGTCATAACACGCGGGTCTTAAATTGGCTTAGTTATTATTTTTAATATTTTACGTTTCACGTCCGGGGTTCAATGTTTTCATGTCTACTTTCCGTTCGGTTTTATTTTTCCACTTTTTATTTCTTTTTAATACAAGTTTTTACGGTGTTAGTGGTCGCCGATGGTGGTGTGAAATTGGTGCTATCTGACATGGTTTTTACGTCCCCGCCACAACGCGGGAGGCTTAATACTAGTTTGAAGTATTGTGTAATTTAACTTTTTCGAACTTTCCCACATAAGCGTACTGTTTCGTTTGCTTCTAGCTTCTTTCTAGGAGTTCATTATGTTTTAATATAAGTAGTTATGTTAGCGTAAAAAAAATACATGCATGCATACGCACATACGCACATGTGTTAATATAAGAGATAAGAGTGTTAATATAAGATAGAAGAGTTGGAGGGTCAGGTTAGCTTTGATACCTTAAATGATTGTATATTTTTTTTGTGTCTCAGTCCATCAATGTACGTTAGTACATACAAGGACCATGACTAACCTGAATGCGTAATGGCTTAACCTTGTATTATATGTTTGATTAGATTAGAAACTAATATACTATTTGAATAAAATATATTCAACATGTTGAAGTTATTAGATTTTATGAATGTTTTGTATGTTACATGTCATTATCCATTAGTGAAATAAAAACAAATGAATATATCAGAAATTATAAAATTATATTTTTAAGATAAAATATAATATAAATCAAATACTTTAATATGTTTTAATAGTTATTAAAATACGAAGATTTTTAGTTTAATTATTTGATTGTTTAGTGTACATAATTAAAATTATTATCATTTTAATAGAAGAAAAAGACGAGAGACACATATATTAGAGTTAACCTAAAGCCGTCACGTGTCGCTTTTAATATTTCATTTATCATATACTATAGATCCGAATGGCTTAATTGCTTAGGTGATGCAACCACACAATTTTGATATGTAATATTTATGAACATATTAAACATTTATAAAATAAGGAAATAATCCCGTTGCACAAGTTGTACTGAATTAATTGATTATGGTATAAGCAATGACTTAAAACTCAATTAAATTGGGCACGTGTGTGAGTAATGTGAGCTGCATATTTAATGAACTAGATAATAAAACTTTAGGAATCAAGTGTGACAATTCTTGAACGTTAATCTTGTATATTTTTGAAGGGGATGGAATTGCATTTGATAAGGATAGAAAGAGAACATTTTGAGTGACAGTGAGAGTTGATATTTTCAGAAGACATCTCTTTATCATGTTCAAGTGTCTGGTAATAAACATTAAATGCTTTTTAAGTTAATGTATCACCTCTCTCTACTTTTTAAGACTTTTAATGGTGTTATGGAACCCAGGTAGTGATCTATGGAAATTGAGCATGAATGTGACATCAATCAAATTATAAAAACTCATCATAATAATTGGAATATGTTAGAAAATTTTAATATGTATTACATAACTTAATCAGTCAAATGCATGTTAGTTTTCTTGAGTTATTTTGACATATTTTATTCTTATATTTTATGAAAGATATGTCGTAAGCCTAATAGATAATCAAAATATATTATAACGGTTTTGAATGTTAATTCAAGACTAAATTTAGAAAATCAAGATTTTATTGTAAATTGTGAACGTTCATTTTATTGACCTAACTGATGATATCTACGAATTGAGTGCGTAATTAGGCCAACAATGGTTTTAACAGATCAAAATACCACTTTAAGTGTATTCCAACTAATAAGTTGGATTGAAAGATGATAAAACTCATCATAGTACTTTATGTAACAAACACATTGTTGACAATTTTTAGGTTCAAATCCATTAATATGAAAACTTTATTTAGGGCTAAGCCGGATTTAAGTTGAACAGAGCAACCCATATGCCTGACTCTGGAGCGACATGAGACCGGCCTGATTAAGCATATTTGGTAGTTCTTGATCTTAATTTCGGGGGTGAATTCAGTTTCGATGTGGTTAGTTAAAAACCGAAATATTAAACATCCTAGCATAAAAATATTATATTCGGTCCAGCCAAACCCGAACCAAACCAACCTGAAAATCATAATATCTAGGCAGTTTCGAGTTGTATACTCAACAAAATCCAAAAGTATATTGAATTAGGATTTAATAGTTAAAAATGAACGCCTTATTCTATCCGATACATACACTTCGGTTCGGGCTCGTTTGTTTGCAATTAGCCCATGTTGGACTTGGGTGGGCTGCTGAATGATTTGGACTTGGGTATTATTTATAAATTGGGCTTAATGTTCTTATTAAATTGTTCGCGTTAGTTTTATTTGGGCTTAGTTTTAAATCTAACCGGCAAATTTGGGCACTCACCTAAAACACTTATGTTACAGTATTACACTATTGATTTATTTTAAATTTTGTTACGTTATACGGGTAGTTGATAAGAAACACATGAATTCAAGTCAAAATACTTGGTCCACCCATAGAGCCATGAAATTTCCCCTTTTTAAATCTTATTTTTATAAACATTGGCTATCCATAAGGATGCAGTTCATCTCCTATATAAACACATGCTTAATCTACATATGAGGCAAATCATCCCTAATCACTCATTAACGGTAGATTAACTCATGCGCATTCATTAACTCTCACCATCTCTACCACTTTCATATATATAGTGCGTATACTCAGGCACATTCTAACAAGTTTTCGACTTTTCGTTAATGTTAACAAATTCATCAGAAGATTAAAGAAGTTGAAGTATGACTGTTCCATATATACCTCCAGCCACAGGATTAGCTCTTATGGCTCTTTGTAGCAAGAGTTTTGATTTGTTTTTCTATTATTATTTTCTTGAAATTTACCAACACCTCATCACCTGAAGTTACAAAAAAGTCAAACAATATGAGGAGCCGTTGACTTCTGTGTCCAAGTTATTAACTCACCCAACCCAATGTGTCGGTGTGAAGTGTGAACCCACGTGGTCTGCTAATTAAAAAAGAATTAAAAAAGTACCCATTTTTTATTATTATTAACACAATACAAGAACAAGTTCAAGTGATTTATGTGGGTTTTATCTCACTGTGTAATTAAATGAAACAAAAAAGATTGATTTTCTTTATACGAACCCTTATTATTGAATTTGTAAGGGGGTCATATGGACCATTTTGTCCATAAGTTTCAAATAGTCCACCATCGTCACGTGCCGCTCAATAATGTTGTAATAATGTTTTGTAGATTCTAGATAAAGGAAAACATATGGTATCGTATGTATCATATCTAGTATACACGAGAATACAATATAGTTTGTGAAGCTTTCATTCATACTTGTATACAAGTCTCGTCACAAATAAATTTATAATAAGTAGCTATATCATACATTATAATGATATATGAAAAGTATAAAAAAGGTTGTGAAACTCTTTTGGGTACACGAGACTGTTGCAATATAACATAAAAGACCACTAGGGCAGTTTAAGAAAGTCAGAACATTCTCTAGTAAAGTAAGGCAAAAGTGATATGAAGCTAAATTGGGTTTGTAACACCTAAATCTAACATAAAATTTTTTTTTTTGATTTTGCAAATGGTCATGGACTATTGAGCCGTTATTAAACATCATTTTAAATTACAAACCATTCCCGTCAACACAGTAAAACAAGTCTAGCATTTTTTCGTATAAAATTTGCCAAAACAACCATTCAAGATAACCACTTAGAGAAATCTATCTTTGAAAAGATAACCCACATGAGGATCATACCACTAGATCCCTTTATCATTTGTAAAAATAATATTAATAATAATCATATTAAAAAATTTAAGAAAACATTAATATATGATGAAAAAGCAAGAGATGATAAAAATTGAGTCTGTTTGATAGCTTTTTAATAATTATTAAAAAAACTAGTTTTTAATGGCTTTTAGCGTATTAATGATTAATACGTAATTCTCATACTGAATCAATAAAAAGTTAATATTAAAAGTTTACCAATTAATCATTCAGAATTAAAATTAACTTTTAAACATTAAAAACTTATGAGCTCATAAAAAATAATCTTATAACAACTTTTAAAAGATTTCTAAATAACCCCTTGATGTTTTGTAGGATTTTGACTTATAAGAAAATTCTTTTTTCTAATTAATGAATTTTAAATTTTGAGTTATATACTACGCGTGTTTGACAAGGTTATAGTCGCCAACAAATCCAAAACACTTTCACTAGTCACAATAATACAGAACACTTTCGCTAGTGATTATAACTTAATTTAACCAACTATATATTAGAGTCTAAGTCAAGATTTTATTTCAAAACACATTATAGCTAGATTAGTTTTCACCATAATTATGGAAATTCACATGTGTGTTTTAATCTATGTTGATTATCAAATTAAACTAATCTAGCATGTTTAAAACATCCTAAGCATCAATTTTAAGCTAGTATAAGTGCATGCAATAGGCTAGCATAAAAAATCACATCTTTAAGGTTAAATTTACTCTATCACCGGCCATCATCGATTATCGATGGCACTGGCACCATCAAAACATTGAAGCATCATCGTCTTCGTCAAATTCTCTCTATGGTACTCTTTTGTCGTTAAACCTGAGTAAATGATACGTGTAATGTATTGAAAACGATGACTCAGCAAAGGGTTCCTGCAAGGACCTCTTAGCAAATAATTAAACTGTTGTGGTCAACATACAAACTCAGCAAATCCGCTGTAGTTACCGACATAAGTGTTTAATATATAGTATAATACCCTCCATCCCTCTATTGTGATCTAAACACCCTCTCTTCATTTTCTTTTTAAAAAAGATAAACTCATGCATCTTCAAATCTTACTCGTAAATCAACATATTTTGTCTACCATGAGTCTTAAACCCTCATATGATCATATATATATATTTTTGTACACCTTGATACGGAGTTAAAAAGCTTTAGGACCTCAAATTTAACCTTTTCTATTCTTAAACTATTTCAATATATTTTCTTCATTTTTAAAGCTCATATGAGTTATAATTTACTTGAAAACTTATAAATTACTATAACTATGTGTAGTATTATTTTTGTTGTGAGTATGAAGTGACCTATTGAATCTATGGTCTTGAATGTGTTTGCAATACATCTTAAGCATTTCATTCAAAAACTTTGAGGTCAAAAAGCAAATATATGGGGCGGTAAAAAGGGCATTCAATCATCCTCTCGTTGATTTAGGAGGGTGCTTGCACTTGAATGGTGCTATCTTCTTTATGTTTATTGCTTCACTTTTATGCTTTTCATTCATGATACCCATATCTTAGTTGTGATATATTTACTTGTTTTCTTTTACTTTGTAATATTATGGTTTTGATTTATTGAATATTTGGATTTTAACTAATATTCAAGATTGGGATAATAACTTTATTCAATTTTTATATTTGAACATTTTAGCTTCAACATCAAAAATTCGATTTATAATACAAACCAAATAAAGTCTAAACAATTGAACAATATGAAAAATGATGAGTTAATATCTCATATTATGATATTAATATTTTCACATTTTGAAGATTCACACTACACACGTTTGATATCACTATTAACAAAAGATTTTACCAGCTGAAGAATCAGTGAACCCCTGACCTCCTATAATACAGAATCATGTCAAATTTGTTGTTAAATGTATTATATTTCAAAATGTAGAAGACAAAAGAATAGGTAAGTTATGTTTAATCTCAGAAATGAAAAGGGTTATATTGATTATCATCCATATATCTTCATATCATTTTCTTGTTAATTTCCTTTGTTTTCTAAAAGATAACATTGTAGCAGTGGGGAGTGGGGTAAGGTTGGTCTCTGCTTCAAATTTGAAAAATTGGCGTGTAAGCTTTGCATATATAATAATATTAAAGTCGACACGTAAAGAGGGACCCAACTTCATTGGAGGGTTACGTAAAAAAGAACAAACTTTACTGCCCTAATTAAGGCTATCACATGACAGGGAGCAGAAAATGCAATCTAACTCGCATATGCAACAAAGTACCAACTGCATGAGTATACAGGTAACATATCTAGCTTTAAACACTCTTAAAAGAAAAAGGGTAAATTTAACTTTAAACTGGTTTAATTTTTACGGTAGAAGAAATTGTGAAAATTGTGATAACCTTAAAAAATGATAGAAAAGTCTCCACTGGCTTGAGGTTTTGATGGTCTATTGTCACTAAACTATCTTTCATAGGTTTTATAGTTTTAAATAGCCTAAATATATGGCCGGTGATATCTAATCTGTTTATAATATGATTAAAACTGTTTGATAAAAAAATATTATGTAATTTTTTATAATTAAATAAAATTTAAAGGCTAGACTTCATTATTTCTTATTTTTCGTGCATAAAAACATTAAAAAAATTATAGGTATGCGATATAGGTAGTTAAACAAGTCTTTTTATGTTTGATAATTGTGTTACTCTGATCATCTTTCAGCGTTAAACACGATAAAATCTGTTTTGTTAGCACTTTTGTCTTATATAGTTGGGTAGTATTCATCTTGATCATATCTTTAATCGAAGAATTTGGAAGAAAAAAAACAAGACGAGTGTGAGCTCTTTTATGTGAAAATGTGTACTTGAAATTTTAATGTAAAACAGACTAACGACATCCTTTATATTGGTAGAGAACCAATAACATATTTTTTTATTTTTTACCTAATTTGTGCCCACACAGTTTTGAATAGCTTTTTTATCGGCTAACTCATACACAATTTAATTATATTCCTAAATTTACACTATTTATCCACTATAAGACTTCAACTATCAGTCTATGTGCATCTTCTACATACGCCTTCATATTGATAAGCTCCAAGTGAATTGATTGTTATTTGAAACTTTTCATTGAAACAATGACAAATCCTATAAAAAATCATATTTCGCCAACGAGATCAATCCAGTTTATTTGAGCCTTGATTTATTCTCAATTCACATAAATGTATTAACTTTGATTTCTTCCACCGACTTGTTGATGTTGCTTATTTTGTTGTTGAATATCATTTTTGTGTCTAGCTCTCCAAATCCTCTCTCTCTCTTTTTTTCTACTTAATTCCATTCCTTTTTTCCTCTTAAATTTATTAAACTCAAAAGCGGAGCATTAGTAAGACATAAAGGGAAAGAAATTATATATTTTGGATAATAGTTTAATATAATTAATGGAGTGGAGCCCCTAGCTTAATTTATGTGTATGAAAAGTTGCATATAACGCTCATCTATCACTGGTGGCCACGTTTCAAATTTGTGGGCTCTTGCCTTATGGTTTTAATGATATTAGTGATTGCTATTATAAATTTGATGTGAGTTTAAATATTTATCATATTCTTACTTAACTAGTATTTAAAAGTAAAATAAGTTGTCTTAAAAAAACTTCCTTAATACATGTTTTTTTTAAATAATTCTTTATAGTATCAACGTGTAATGTTACTTCACCTTTTAAAATTTACAATTAATATCGAGTAATAAGTTTGTTCTTACAATTATCTAAACACGTTTTTATTGGTTCTTACTTCTTAGTTATTTATTTACCGAGTCTCTCTCCACAAACAAGTAAGTTTTCATCCGTGACACATCAATGATCAAACACATTAAAAACTTAAATCAACAAAACAAAAGAAAACCGATCCAACATTTGTTGTTCAAGAAGGATGTTACCTCCATCGTAGAAGAACCATAACGAGTAGTCTAATGATCGTATAAATTATGTATTTGTATAATTAAACTAAAAGTTTAAATTTTGTTTTACTAGTTAGGTTAATTAGGAAAAAGAAGGTGGTGGTTGTGGGAATTTATAGGGTGTGAAACGGCCCTTTTGATGTAGAACGTGGATGCCTCACATTTAACATTCACATCATAACCAGGGCTCCACTATGTCTACTACGTGCCCCTTTCGTTTGTCTTCTTTTATTTCATATAGTTGTGTTATTTCTGTCAATAATATATATCTTTTCATATTATAAAATTATATATTAAATTTTGTTTTTTCGTCAACGCGAATGAGTAAAAAGGTTAGACAAAAAGTAGAAAGCTATAAGAGGAAAACGCTATAATAACACTTGCTATGAAAAGAAAAGTAAAATAGATGCAAGTGAATTTTGTTATATTTTTATTTTTATATAGTTGTGTAGAGTGTAATGAACGCTGCTACATATTTTAGGGTCAAATTGACAGCACCCACCATTAATGACGACTTTTGATCACCTGCTTTCGATCCTATTTTCTAGCCAACAATAACTCTTTTTTGTTATAACTCAATTCTTTAATAGAACATATTGTAAACTGAATTATGATTTAACTTACTTGTGTAAAATTTAGAACCAATTAAAGTAGGATCTTTTTGGAAAATCTTTAAAAAATTATAATATCTTTGGGTAGTGTTCTTTTATTTATTTTATTGTGGGTGTATATTAGTATTTGATTTCATATAGTTAGTTCACTTGTTATCACAAAAGTCTAGACAAGCTTGTAACTAATAAATAGAGTACTAGGCAATTAGGCAAATCGGAAATGTTGCTTTCTTTCAAGAGGTTGTTTATGTTTTTGTTTCTTTAGTCATTTTATCTTTTAGCACGGATCTTGAACCAGTGCTAGGAAAGAGCTTTGTGTCTTGTAGAAGTGACATTTTGGCTAGTGAATGCGGCTGAACCTGAGTTAACTTATTATATTTACGTCGACTTTATTTTTTTTAAAGTAAGAAAGAGAATTTACGCCTACTTTATTAGACATGTTTCTAGTATCCACATATGTAATCTATACATAATTATAATATGTTCGATGCACAAATATAGTTGTGGAAGGACACATACCTAATTGAAACTAATTATTACGACAACAACCAAACATAAAAATTATTTAAAACAAATTAGCTTATACTCATTTACCCCTCCCTGTTTCAAAATAAAACCATTACTAATTTATTTTAATCTTCTATCATTTTATATTCTAAATGAATATAGACCTTAATCGGACAAATTAATAATCAGCATATTTATTTGTTTGTACTTTCTCAATCGGCCCTATATAATTAGGGTGATTTTATTTGGACACCCCAAATATTTAAATCAACACCCCTTTGACCCTATACGCCTCGTATGGGTCCATACGCGGCGTATAGGGTTGCGAAATATTCCCTATACGCCGCGTATGGACCCATACGCGGCGTATAGGGAATATTCTGATAAGACACCGACAAGACGCGTCACAGGAGGCTATACGCCGCGTATGGGTCCATACGCGGCGTATTGGGTCAAACCATTTTTTTTGCAATATTTCTATGTATTTGTGAATGAGTATATTGCGTATGGGTTATTTTTGTGGTCTTTAATTTGTATGTTAAATTTGGTTGACTATTTGTGTATAAGTTATATTTTCTAACATATTAATCGATAATTTTTAATATTCGTTAACAAATAAAACATATAAAACATAACAAACATTAAATAACGAAGTACATTAAATAACGAAATTTTTAAATACATAACAAAATAAAAGTACAATACAAGATAAAACTACGGTGAATCTGGGTAATGTCGACGCGGTGGCAAGTCTGGAGGATCAATACCAGCAGCACGGGCTCGTGCAATCTCAAGCTGAACGTGCCAATCCATAAGATCCTCAACTCGATCGAGGCGACGACCCTGATCACGTAATCTCGTGGTAATCTCCTGCATAAATGTCTCAATACGTGCAGGCACCCTCACATCTCGATAAATATGTCTAGGGAACTGTGGCTGAGGAGGCGGCTGGTCGTGCGGCGGCTGGGCATGCGGAATATGCTGCTGCTGCTGCTGCTGCTGTGGATGGTCATCGCCGACCTGCTGAACAGGTGCAGGATGCCAGATCTCACCGGGTCGAAGAGAGAACCGTATGCCACCCGGAAACTGGCGTATAATACGCATGCCGTATAATGTACGACGATCTAATCTCTCCGGCTCGATCGGAGGGGATACGTCAGCAGTATGGGCAGGCAAATAACCAAGACAACGCGCAATCATCGTAATGTACGCGCCGCCATACACGACTCCTCGCTCCTGGCGATGATAATATGAAGCATAATACTCAGCTAATATGAAGCTATACGCTGCGTATGGACCCATACGCGGCGTATAGCCCTCTGTCGTATAGGGTGGTACGCAACAACACCGACACCTATACGCTGCGTACAGGCCCATACGCCGCGTATAGCTGTCGGTGGTGTTGCGTACCACCCTATACGAAAGAGTGCTATACGCCGCGTATAGGTCCATACGCGGCGTATAGTCCTGACTGATTTGACTTTACAGCTTTGTCTCTGAAAAGCCTATACGCCGCGTATGGGTCCATACGCGGCGTATAGGGTCACTGATGTGACGTGGAATTCTTGGCATTAATTGGCAATAATTGGAGGGACCTATACGCCGCGTATGGACCCATACGCGGCGTATAGGCGGGTGTCGATTTAAGTTTTTGGGTGTCTAATTATTAGGACCCTATAATTATTAGGTATACATTAATAACTATGATGTTTATATTATTTACATACATCTATAAATGTAAAGCTTTTTTGATCTTCTCACTCTAAATATACTCATACATGTAACATAAACTTATTATTATATGTATATATTTACATAATTCATAAGAAAAAATATATTGTCAAATCATTGTTGCCTATTATTTGTCTAGTTTAACCATAAACTCTAATTATTCTAAAATGTTAAGACTTAGAATGATACCATTTAAATCGTATTATAACTTCATAAGCATAGTTTCTATATTTATGAATCATGAGTAAGATTTTTGATTCTATCGATACGGAGGAAATAACAACTTTAAGATTATTAAATACATATAAATATATAAAATAATACCAAACTAGTTACAGTACTATATTTTCCAACATATTTTAGGTTTGAAACCTCAAACTGTACCACCGAAGACCACCACTGATAAGTGGACATACAGAGAGAGAAAGAAAGAAAGAAAAACAGATACAGATCGATCTTATGCTTTCATCAAAGAGATCATGCCTCCTTCACACCTCCCTCTCATATTAACAACTCTGATCCTACTTATCTCCACCACCACCACCACCACCACCATCGCCACCGCCACCACCACCGCCACCCTCACCTTCAAAGAAGCACCCAAATTCTACAACTCCCCGAGCTGCCCTCCGGCGGACGACCTCTGCTCCGGCAATGCGGTCCACGTGGCGATGACCCTGGACGCCGCCTACCTCCGCGGCTCCATGGCGGCGATCCTCTCCGTCCTCCAACACTCCTCCTGCCCGGAGAACATCCGCTTCCACTTCGTCGCCTCCGCCTCCGCCCACACCGATAATATCCACGTCACCATCGCCACCTCCTTCCCCTACCTCCGCTTCACCGTCCACCGCTTCGACGACTCCGCCGTCTTGGGCCTCATCTCCACCTCCATCCGCTCCGCCCTCGATTGCCCCCTCAATTACGCCCGTAACTACCTCGCCGACCTCCTCCCCACATGCGTCCATAAGGTCGTCTACCTCGATTCCGACATCATCCTCGTTGACGACATTGCCAAGCTAGCCGCCACTTCTTTCGGAGACAAAAAGGTCCTAGCCGCCCCTGAATACTGCAACGCCAACTTCACGTCATACTTCACGCCGACTTTCTGGTCAAACCCTTCGCTTTCAGTCACGTTTTCCGACCGTAACGCGTGTTACTTCAACACCGGAGTTATGGTCATCGATCTGGTAAGATGGCGGGAAGGAGATTATACAACTAAGATCATTGAATGGATGGAGCTTCAGAAGCGTATGAGGATATATGAATTGGGGTCGTTACCTCCTTTTTTGCTCGTGTTCGCCGGAAAAATAGCTCCGGTGGATCACCGGTGGAACCAACATGGGTTAGGTGGGGATAATTTTGAAGGGCTATGTCGGGACCTGCACCCCGGGCCGGTGAGCTTGCTGC
Organism: Flaveria ramosissima; assembly: GCA_025215565.1. NCBI lineage: Eukaryota > Viridiplantae > Streptophyta > Magnoliopsida > Asterales > Asteraceae > Flaveria > Flaveria ramosissima. The sequence continues at coordinate 81,250,148 of CM046035.1, forward strand.
ATTGGAGCGGGAAGGGGAAGCCGTGGGCTCGATTAGACGCTAACCGCGCTTGCCCGTTGGATGTGCTTTGGGCGCCATATGATCTTTTGCAAACTTCAAATGTGATTGAATCTTGAGGTACCCAGTTAACTGTCAATAACAGTTTTCCCGAATCATAAATCGCGAAGAGTATACGCATGAAAGTTATATATATATATATTGATCTATACATGTATACTGCTTACGTATGTTAATTTACGTATTTGAATTCGATCCTTGATGGCTCTAAGCGAGTCTGTGAGATCGTTAAGATAATATTTTGGGGGAAGCATGTTGTGTGTGTAAATTATACATGTACTAGAATATCATGTTTTGCTAGTTGAATTAGTATTGTAAAAAATGAAATCAAATGCAAGATATGTCTTTCCTCATCTCATCATATCTTATGATGGAGGAGTTAGAGTAACATCTTCAATTCAATTGTGCTTTCATAATTGTTCTTCGTCAAAGAATGTATATGATAGGTTTTTATTAAAGTTTGATGTGTGTGATAATTGAGTTGAGATCGACTCCATGATTATCTAATACAAAGAATTCAAATTTAGAACTGTAGAAGAACTTTTTGAGACTGTTAAAGCTTTGAAAATTGAGGCAAATCGAATATTTACGTAGGTGTCGTTGTTATAATGTTATTATCAACAACAGAAGTTGTGGTTTATACTAGTTTTTATCACATTTTTTATAGAAGTTGGTGGTTTTATACAAAACCGATAAAATGAAGAATCGAACGATAGAATTAGAAGTATTCAACTGGTAATAATAGTGTGACAATTTAATGTTGTTTTCTATTGAACTTGTTGAACCCTTTTAGTTCTGCGTATATATACTAGATCTTAAAACCTTTTATTTTGTAATTTTTGTGTGACAAAAGGTTAAAGGTTATGGCTAAATAATTAATTTCAATGGCTAAATAATTCATTTCATTTTGTTTGTTTAAATTATTGAGATGGGTCCTTGTACATGTGAAATGTCACATTTGGGCACCTCTAAAGCTCTACTCATTAGTTTCTCTTTCGTCGTATGAAGAAACTTTATGTTCTTTTCTTTTTAAGATCATTACATCGTTCGTGATCCGACGCCATGACCATCTTCCGCGTCAATCCATCCATGTCTCCTCATAGACTCTCTCATGTCTTCATGGATCTAATCTCTCTCTCTCTCTCTCTCTCTCTCTCTCTCTCCATCCTTTCCCAAGGACTCGTTAGATAGAACATGTATATTCCTCTACAACTCTTCTTTCTGGTGAAAACATCTTGACTTCACATCAAACGAGCACCTTCATGATCCTTGCATTGAAAAAGTTCTAACTATATTTGTTTTCAATTGATCTTTAAAATTCTCAATTCCAGAAAATAAAATTATTTCAACTCTCTTGTGTCATTTATATAAGAATTTACACGTTCTAATTAAAGTGTGTTTATTAAACGTATAAAGTTATTTTTAAATGTAAAATAAAAAAGAAATTTGATTTTATTGAATACATTATTCAATATAAAAGAAAATTATACTATTAACAAATAGTCTTGAGAAAGCATGATGAGAATTATGAGATCATTTAACCCATGACTTGTATATAATTTAAAAAGAATTTAAAGACTGTCGGTGCTAGTTGTCCTTTTTTCTAAAATAAGATAGATAAATTCTAATCATCCATAAATAATATGAAAGCGAGACGAGGGAACGATCAATATCGAGGTTGATAGCTAGTATGCACATGGTGAACAATTAATTAGTTATTGGTGAATGCACAACGAAAGATCTATATACACGTCAATATTATTTAATTCACATTCATCACTACCTAATATTTCTATCTCCTATGGTTACTTTTTTGTTTGTCTTTGTACCCTGATGGTATAAATTATTTATAGAGTAAAATGTTATTTTTATGTCTGATGTTTTGTTTGATTTACTATTTCAATTTCAATTTTTTTTCATTTCAGTTATTTTATTTTACCAAATATTATCATTTTTATCAACTCCACTAACTTTATTAAGATTTACGTTAAATATGAGGGTATCTTAGTTTTTTTTACACTCTAATTATCTAATTAGAACAAATTAATCAATTAATATTTAATTAAAACAAAAAAAAAATTCAACCGACTGGTGAGACCGAACGTTTCAATTTAAAAGTTTCGATTAACTCTTACTCATGTTGTTCGATTGAGGTCTGCTGTAAGATTTTAATTAATTTTCATGTTTTGTTATAACGTGTATCTTTATTCGATTGAGGTCTGCTGCTGTTACGCTTTGTTTGATTGAGGTCTTCTATTGTCACGTTTGTTCGAACGTGATAACAACAGACCTCAATCAAACAAAATGTGACAACTGTATATCTCAATCGAACAACAATGCCCGTTCAAACAAAACGTGAAGATCAATTGAAATCCCATAACAAAGCTCAATCGAAAAACATGAGTTAGAGTTAATCGATGCGTCTGGTCTCACTAGTCGCTTCATATGGTTTTAGTTTTAATTTAATATTAATTGATTAATTTGTTTTAATTGGATAATTAGGGTGTTGAAAAAGAATAAAATACACTCATATTTAACGGAGATCTTAACGGAGTTAATGGAGTGGATGAAAATGACAATATTTGGTAAACTACGGTGACTTAAATGACAAAAAAAAAAAGTTTTTAAATTGAATTGGTAAATTTAATAAAACGTCGATGACCAAAATGACATTTTACTCTTATTTATATTTACATTTACAAGTTGTATCTACACTAATAACAGAAGTATATGTTTTCTGATGAGCATCAATTGTAATCATGTTTTTAATACCTATAATATATATTAACCATCAATTCCACAATATCAAAATCTAAAATTATTTGTTTTGTTGAGTGTTTAAGATCTAGTGGTTGCGGGAATTCAGCAAGGGTTCGTATGATCAAACAAAATTGAAAGTTTGAAAAATAATAAATCTAATATCGAAGTTTGAGAAAGATGATTGCACATGTAGGAAGATAATAATAAATGCAAGGGAACATAATTTAAGTTAGTAACTTACTAATATCAAAGCAATCCTTTTGATAAACAAAATTTAGTAATAAACCCTTTAGTCCCTCGTTTCTACTACCTTAGATATTTACGGTTCATTTTTTTGCAAGTCTAGCAAGCTTTTACGAGGATTTCATGTCTTCTAGGCATTTCGTTCGGCTACAAGCAAATTTAGTTCATATTTCTACCACCTTAACAACTTAAGAACTTTTTTAACAGAGAACATTGAACCGAATTAACTTGAGGCTCTCCAAGACCTTGTCTCCAGAGTCTACGTAACCCAATATGATCGTTTATGTTAGTTTGTTTATGTTCATTCATGGTTAAATGCATGATTATTATGTGAAATTCTTAACTTAATATTTAATTAACGTGACTATGTTCAAGTTATTAAGAATATTGCATGTTATGTTTTAAAACAATATATGTTCGTTTTCGTTTGTGAACTATTTGATTATGTAGTTGTGAAGTGTTTGGTTGTGTTCATGAACCGTTCATGAACAAGCCGTTGGGTTTGTTAAGGCTTTGCATTTAGATCAATATTTAGTTTTCTTGTTTACTAAGTTGAAAACCTTAGTTTTTATATATATTCATGTCATATATTGTAATCTTAGTACTAAGCTAATAAAAAGAAACCCTAGCTATAGCTCTTAAACGTAAGTCACAACGATCGAACCATGCTAAATCTCTCGTGTTAATTTACTGTTTTTTGTGTGTATGTGATAGTGTTACGCTGCGCCACTTAATCCCTAACACAAGTTCAACGACCTTGATAAACGAACATAGAATTTTTTGTTTGCTAGGTTATATGTTTCCGAACAAGTTCAATTCTACATGACCAAACATGATCAAGGCTTTACTCGATTTGGGTCGGTTCAATTTAGTTTGTTTAATGAACTAGGCTGTAGAAAAGGTCCTGCGGATATACTCCTAACGGTCTACGACTATTTACATTGGTTCCTCATTCTCAACCCATTTATATATATATTGAGGGACTCTAGTTGTACACCCAGAAATAGTTGAAGGATAAATTGTGTTCTTACTCATTTACTCTATCAAAATTTATAAAGGTTGAATCAGGCGTCTTTCCTTTGACTGGAATTAGGAAAACAACTTTTTGTAGGGTCTATGGATGGAAGGTGTAGTGCCGACAATTAATACAAGAAGAGATATTTCGTATTTATTTATGTTCACTTTTATTCAACTTATACTGTGAAGTTATATTCCACAATATAACAGTAAATAATATATTATACAATGTAAATAAAACACATATGAAACAGAAAAATAAATACTACATTTAAACTTGAATGGATATGTCCATGTCAACATGTGTAATATGCATATAATGTCAACATGCAACACTGAATACTTATAACTAGTTAATATGAATGATTAGAGAATTTATTTTAATCACGCTTGTGAAGTTGATGTTTAGTTACTTTATTTTATAGTTAAAACTCGCTTACGATTATTATTTATAGTATATATTATCATAAATCGTTATTTTGTTAATTTATTAACATAGTAAGTCATTCTTAATATATGTTAGTTTGGAGTAATTATATTTGTTTGGTAATGTATTATGATGACGTTGATTATTAATGAAGCAAGTATGGTGGAAACTCGAAAGTTGCATTAGATATGGCATGAAATACGCAAATGTGCGGTACTCATAAATGAATGTTTATTAGGAACTAAGCATGATGCATGTAGCTAACTATTATTATTATTATTAGTGTTATTAATATTATATTTGTCATTCACTTGACGTCTTCACCGTCAAAAGTCAACCTATATTGTTATTTACACACTTCACAAATGAATCTTGTAATTTATTATAGTTACCATTCAAATAAAGAAATAATTTACCTAACTAGCGTATAATTTGTCTTTACATCATCACTCAAATTGTTTTTGGGTTGAATTAGCGACGACTTTTAGGGAACAAAGTATTTGTATATTGCTTTTATTTTGTGTAATTTATACCATCATCCATAGATTCATTTTTTATGTTTTCACATATTTAGATTTACGTTTTAATAGTGTTCTCGGAACCAAATCGAATAGCAAATCAGTCAATTTACTGGTCAACTGGTCGGACTGGATTTTAAGAACCGTATAACATCATATTTATATATATGTGTGTGTAATATATACATATAGTAATACATATAATTCAACATAAGTATTTTATATGTATATTTTATAGTTATATATAAAACTCAACAATAACTATATATCCAAATTTGTAATTTATCATCCTCTATACCCGTTAAACCCATTAAAATCCAAAAAAGTAAAAGTTGAAAATACGGTCCGACCTGGTTTCCGGTCCAACAGCCGAACCAGTTCGAACCGACTAGTACTTAGAGAACAAAATGATCGTCTATTTTTCTCTTTTCTTTTCCCATAACATCACCCAATGATACCAACAATTCTAAGAACGTCCGACCTGTATAGACGCTATATTTTTAAAACACGAGTACAACCATTTGTCAACAATATTCATTCCATTTCTTTTCAACAACATATTATGCCCTCTTTTCATCAACCATATCTGACTTTACATATTTTCAAGCACATCTGGTACTACCTTTCTAGCATCTTGACACTCAGACGTTATCTTATTGGTGGTAAGTCATTGTGATGACCTTTAGTCTTTTAACAACAATACTAAGATTTCTTGGGATAAGAAATAATTCATTTTATATGTTTATAAACTTTTATACATTTTAAAATTTCTTGTGAACATTTCACGTCACAGTAAACAAGTTTGTGAATTGTTTTTTTTAAAGTTATTTCGACTTTCTTTTACCTACAAAAAAGTAATTTTGTTCCATTGCTGTGAAACTTCTATTAATGTAAGAATTAAGTAACTTAATTCAACATACATTCGTTTCAAGTTTAACCTAAAGTATGAGGTAGCTGAAGAAAAAGAACATAAAAAATAACAAATTTTATAATTGCTTTATTTAGGTCATACATTTTTAGTGATTATAAACAACTTTATAACACTTACATAATATTAAAACTTGAGTGACTTGTATTTACCAAAAATATGTGAATGACTTTATTAAGACAGTATTAAAACTTAATTACTGGTTATTAAATTTACACTTGGTTTGTTTATACTTGAAATAGTTAATATGGTGATAAAGTTTGAATTTCAAAAACTTTAAGGGCTGTATTTTGAAGTCAGAAAATGTAATTAGATTAAACTTCGCGGGCCAGAGAAGTCCGGTGCCCGCTACGCAGCCCGCACCACCCATTTTCAGACTAGGCCTGGTTTGAATCATCCCAATAAAATTAAAGCCCATTTTCATTTTGTTTTGGCCCAAAAGAGCGGCCCAATCACATCTTATCATTCAAATTGTCTACTTTTATAAACTATATATACAGAAAATTCTAAATGGCCTCATCAATATACTAATTAAACATTGTTTGTACATTTGTGTACATTTTCGTGTCCCTCGTAACTTTTTCTTTCAATACACAACAATCAGGTAGTAACTATACAATCTACAGTAAGAAAAAATTTAACATATCTAATGAACGATGATGTCTCATTATTAGTTGTCTGATCTATACATGTTAATAAAAGAATAATTACAGGCCTCTTCCTAAGATTTCCACCTAGGATTTGTCCACGTGTAATCATCACAATAAACCTATTATTTTAAACAAAAATCAATTATATCAAACTTTTAAATTTAATTCTTATTTTCAATTTTCATTTTAAAAAATATAAATGAAAAATCAATCGGTCAAACTTTATAAACTTGTTAATTTTTTTAAGTAAAAAAATTATATTTTGATATGACAATAATATCCTAATAGTCAAAAATTTGATTTTTTTATAATCACAATTCAAATTTTAAAGTTTACATATCATACGATTTAATATGATAAAAGAATTTTTAAATTAAAACAGATTAAATAATTATTTTTTGTGTATCTCTTAAACAACCAATATAGTACACGGGTTACTAACCTAATTTTAAGTTTATAATAACCTAACCACTTATATAGTAATCTTGCATATATGTAATATGTAATATCATATTGGTTCAGACACGCTTAATTATTTTTAATATTGTTGTACTAAACTCAAATAAAGATAAATATGTTTCAATTTATGAAGCAATTTAAACATAAAAATAACATATAAAAAAAGTTATTTAATGTTAAAAGAACCGGGGGAGGCCGGGAGGGGACGACTTCATAAAAGTCAACAATAGTTGCACTTTCATTTTCACTCTTATAAAAAAAATAAAAATTATGTTTTTCTTTAATAACATAATGATTTTAATACAAGATAATGATATTAAAAAAAGAAATAAAAAGTGTCAATTCAAACCGTAATTAGCGTTTCAACCAAGGAATTTTTAAAACCCGATAGAATCGGTTCGTAAACACATCTATCATTGGTTACTTAATTCTTAGTTTTTATAAGTTACTTCAATATTATTCTTGTCTTCTTGATTGTACATCTTTGACCAAGTTTTAAACCTTTTCAAATTCATTATTTAAATACAATTTGTAACAACAAAAGGTTCAAATACATTTGCCTTATACAAAACGAACCATAACTAACTATACTTAATCACAAAAATTCTACACCGTATACATGGTCTCTGACTCTGAGCTTTGTACATCCATTTGAATCATCATAAGCGCCGACACAACCTCATTCATGCTCAATCTCCGCGACGGATTAGGTTCCAAACAAGCCACACCCAGTTTCACCAGACGCAACGCGAGTTCACCATGATCTATGGCGAACCCAAGTTGGTGTCTAGCGTGCAAACGAGGGTCAATAAGGCCACTCACCTTATCTTTTACATGCTTTTCATCACCCAAAATTGTTATAACTTTTTCGGACAACATAACTTCTTCCCCATCTTCATCATTCTCATACACCGCTTTCCTTCCCGTAATCAGTTCCAAAAGAACGACTCCAAACGCATAAACATCCGTCTTTGTTGTCACTGTTCCTGATTCTATGTACTCTGGTGCATGGTAACCCTTCGACTCCGGTGGACACTTTATCGATGAATTTACATTTTGATCCCTTTCTGTTGACCTTGCAAGACCGAATTTCGAAATCTTGGCTCGTAGATCTTTGGTTAGTAGAATATTATTACTGTTTATGTTCTTATGAACATATGATGGACTTGCAAAGTTGTGTAGATACTGCAGACCCTTAGCAACATCTAGACCAATACGAATTCTATTGGTCCAACTTTGACTTTCTTGGGAAGTCAAAGTCTTATCTTCAAGCCATTCGTTTAATGACCCATTCTCCATGAACTCATAAACAAGATAACAAGATTCATCATGTACACAAACTCCATACAGTCCTATGAGGTTAAAATGGTTAAACTTCTGTAGAATTTTCACCTCTTTATTAGCATTTGCACCCATTTGTTTGATCACCACAGTTTTACCCTTTAAACTCCCTTTATAAACAGAAGCACTTAATCTGTTTTGCAGGCTAAAACCATCACTAGCCTCTTCTAATTCCCCAAATCTGTAGACTTTGAAACTTTGATCAACACTAGCAATACCAAGTTGAATATCTTTAGGCAACACCCATGTAACCTTTTTGCCCCTTTTCGCGCGGTTTCTTTTCACAAGAAAGTATCCCACACACAAACTACATAGAACAGCAGACAAACCACCTGCGATGGTACCGATTATTATGAACTTTTTCGATAGATTTTGCTTTTGACCAAGTGTTCTTGTCATAGAACTCAAAGGCTCATTAGAAAGTGGGACAAGAAGAGTTGTAAATGGATATATACCATCTTCATTCACAGAAGAAAATCCATTTGCTAAAGCTAGATCATGACTGCTTACCTTAAACCTTTTACTAAGTTTCTTTAATGAATCTTTCCATGTGATCAAGTATGTTAGAAGATATCTAGCTCCTACCGCGGTTTGACTGACCGTAGGACAAGCACATCTAAGTGGCACTTGCAGCTTCTGACCCGGGTGCAAGTCGATTTTGTCATAGATATTGTTTCTCATAAGGGAATTACAAGTGGTTAGACCTTGATATGTCGAATTCGCGATGGTAAAATAAGTGTCGTAAATAGTTGGAATGACAAAAGAGGTGTTAGCTTGATAGTACTCACCTAGACAAGAACATGTAACTGGGATGATGAGCTCTTTGTTTAGTGGCAAGATTTTGGTGGAGTCTATGATGTTGTTGATCCGGGCTAGACCCGCGGGGTCAACCGACATGAGCTTCGAGACGGTCATGACCGTGTTGTATAGAGGTTGGGTTCTGAACACGAGGAAGGCGGGACACGAGGGTTTGACGCCATTGCAGGCGTAGAGAAACGCTGGGGACGGGCCCGATTCGTCGTTGATGTTGCAGTCCATGACAAGGTTTCCTGAGTACATTTGTTGACAATGGGATTTGGTGGTGAAAAACACAACCAAAGTGAATATGAAGCAAATTAGATTCATGTTGAAATGGTTTAGTGGTGTTTGAAACCTTTTGGGTAGATGATTGAACATAATATAAGTAGTTGCTATTAAGTTTGAAACATGTTTTGTTGACTAAGTGAATGTGAACTATCACCAACTAATATGTTTGGCTTTTCTCATTAAACAAAAGTTTAGGTGATGTCATATGCAGAAGTTTACACTCTTCTAATATATAAAATTAGGGACAAAAAGGTAGAGAAAGGGACATAATGATACCCACCAATGGTCCAAAAAGGTGGTGAAAAGGATATTCAACTCCTAAAAATATAATTTTGAATGCCTAAGTTATATTTTTAAACCTATGTTGAACAAATAAATTAAGTGTGTGGTAAAAACAAGATGCTAAGTAATTTTATTGCATTGAAAACAAACTATACTATGACTATGTTATGGATCTTTCCTATTTGATGGATTATTTTAACACATTGGTTCATATTTGTTATACTCTATTGGTAATAAATACGAGAAAAAAAAATATAAACTGAATCATTAATTATAATTAGATAAATCAAACATATTATTTAATATATGTAATATAAAAACAAAGTCTTTAGAATTAAGCCGGCATTAATTAAATGATCAAATTTAATTACTAGGAATAAAATGGGTATCATTAGAATGTGGTTTGGGACCGCTGAAAAAGGTTTTCCATCTGATTATCACATTTTGTTTTTATTATTTGTACATAAAATAAAAATGGTAGAGAAACAAATGAAGGGAATATTATATATTCCTTCAGGAATAAGTTATAAGTGGACTTGGCAACTTAGTGGCTGAATTGGTCTGAAATCTGAATATTGACTGTTTCAGACATTTGAGGAATGTTTGAACCCAAAGACAGCCGTATGGGTCACGGCCCAAATCCAAATCAACTTAAAATATAGTACAAATGTGGGCCCATAATGGGCTTTATGCATACTATAAGACCGTTGCAAGTAAACAAGGGTTATAAAAGGAAAACAAGCTAGTAAGGTGGGCTGTATGGGCTTTATTCGTCATGATATTCTGTTCGTATAGGTTCGGTTAACCTGTTTTCTTAGCACCCCTATCTATACTAACAATTTTCGAATTGCATTTTAAATGACGGATTGTTCCATTTTTGACACTTAAGTTTTGGGAAATAAACGTTAAAGTTACTAAGAACCTTGATGACGTTTGATTTAGTACTCAACTAAACAAGAACATTTAAACTTTCAACATTTTAATTTCCCTTGTTATTAATATTATTTGGGTTGCTTATTTAATTTAGATGCCGTGTAAACATATTTTTTATAGACATTTATATATTACTAATTACCAAGTTCTTTATGCATTATGAGTTGTATATTTAGCTTTAGTGTGTTGTACATTTTTTGTGTGTTTTTTTAATTTTTAATTTGACTTTTAATCCTAATTTTTTACATTTTTTACAATTTAACCCCTATATTTTTTAACTTTAAACTTTTGTCCTCTTAATTTTCATCTTTTACAAATTTCCGTTTATATTCCGGTCTATATTTTACGAGTTAACATACCGCAACGTACGCATGTGGTTTAACGTTTTACGCCGATTTTTCCATTTAACGACCATGTCACTACGCGTGAGTCCTAGATCGACTAAGTTATTATTATTAATGTATTTGACGTTTCACGTGTGTGGTTTATAGTTTTTACGTATGCTTGACGTTTGGTTTTATATTTTCGTTTTTATTTCTTTTTTAATACGAGTTTTTCCAGTGTTGATGGTTGTTGACGATGGTTTGACATTGGTGCAATTTGGCACGGATTTACGCCCCGCCGCAACGCGGGGGCTTAATTCTAGTTATTAGTTATAAACTAGTATTAAGCCCCCCGCGTTGCGGTGGGGGGCGTAAATCATGTCAAGTAGCAAAACTGTCATACTACCGTTAGCAACCACCAACACCCGAAAAACTCGTATTAAAAAAGAAATCAACACGAAAAATATAAAACCGAAAGGAAAAATAAACGTAAAAACGTTAAACCACACACGTGACCATAAAACATTAAAAAAATAACTAAGTTGATCAAATATAGGCGCGTTGTGACATGCCGTTAAAGGGGAAAAATAAGCCTAAACCTAAAATCACACGTGCACGTTGCAGTGTATAACTCGTAAAATTTAGGCCGAAATGTAAAACAAAAAACTTGTAAAAATATGAAAAGTATAAGGGTAAAATGGAATGTGAAAATTCATAGGGGTTAAATTGTAAAAGATGTAAAAGTATTGGGGTTAAAAGTAAAAAAAATTAAAGATTAAAAAACCCAAAAGTGGGTACAACCTACTAAGCTTAAAGTACAAACTTTAATGCATACAAAACTTGATAATTAGTATATTATAAATTAAATATAATATATGGTAGTTACTAGATTAGTACCATATTTTGAATAAATAAAATATAGTTAATAACAAAATTTTGTTAATTATAAAACTATATTTTGGGATAAGATATGATTGAAGTTACATGAGTAAGGATTTTAAGTAATTAAACAACAATATCATTTTGCAAACTTTTGTTTTTGTTTTTATTTTTATTTTTCAAAAAAAAAGTTGTTATTTTACATTTTGTTTTAAAAAACTGTTTTATAAAAAGTGTCAGTTTAAAATTTTACTTATTATAACTTTAAACTTTAATTATTTTCTTTTCATATAAATTTTAATTTTTAGAAACCCAATTTTTACAATATGTTGTATTTTTAAAAAAGTATGATGTTTTAAAATAATTCTTACTTTATAAAAATTATTTCTTAAAAGTTGCATTTGTGCTAACATCTTTTTCTTAATTATTAGAAATTATTTTTAAAATATAATTATTTAATAGAGAAGAGATGCCAAAATATTAGATTTATGAGGTCTAATATCATGTCATGTGTTCCTAAAAACCTTCATTATTAGTATAGATAGATTACTCGTATATAGAATATGGTACAGTTATTCTTTCTAGTTATGCTTATTGGATCACCGTATATATTACGGGTGTCTTTGTTTTCCAATATGATGAGAATATTCAGATTTGTGTCATCGTCTTTGCTCCTTTTCTACTTCTTTGTCGCTTATTCAGTATTAGTTGATCATCACTTATTTTCCTTCATCACCCCTATCGTGTGATGACTTTCTATTTAAATGAAAAACAATATGATTGGAGAATAGTTTAAGACGCGTCATTGAAATAAATTGTACACGCCTTATTATCACACAATTTCTTTATAAGTCAAACAGTAGAAATAGTCAAATTTAAATCATGTGACATCATTTAACTTTCTATTAAATTACGATTTCACCACTCCATTAACCTTAGACATTTATTAGTGTGTTAAATGATCCATAATCTTTCCAACGCTATATCCCCTTTTTGTTTGAACCTCTCGGTACATACTCATATACAACCACAAAACAGTGAACAAACAAAAGTATGATATTTATGAGTTTATTGTGGTTCGTTGAAGTTGCTGTCGCCAAACATGGTGATGTTGGCCTGCGAGCCGATGGTGATAAGCTAGCTGAAAATGACAAGATCGATGTTCAATTATCAAGTGTTTTTTTTAAGGCTGTGCGAGTGTTTAATTAATATAGATAAATATAGATGTAGGTTATATTAAAATTAAAATTTGTCTATACAGGATTAAAATATACTTTATTTTTAAATTTGAGTGAATTGTCGTTTACCTCCCTGAGGTTTGTTAACATTTGCCATTATCATCCAAAATTCTATTTTTTTGCATCTGAATCCCCAACGTTTCAGTTTTGATGCCATTTACATCCAACAAGTTAACACCGTTAAAATTGACATGTTAAAGTTATAAAATGACAAAAATACCCTTTTTAAATATATAATAATACCACCAAATGTGCTGCCCTAATTTAGTTCAATTGAATCAGATGTGATAGACTTGTGAGGGAGAATCAACTCTGCAGAGAAATCGAATCTTGAAGAGGAGAAATTGAGTTTTCTTGTTGTACCAATGAAGTCATTTGAGGGAGAAATCGACTTGGGTTGTTCGATTTTAACCCATGAGGGAGAAAGCGATGTCATGGACACAGCTTAACCCTTTTGTTGAGCTATGAAGGTGAGCGAGGTTATTCGATTTTTGCTCAAGTTATTCAATGACTTTTAAAGCTTTTATTAATCTTTCTTGCATTATACAGGTAAGTTTAATGGTTCTTTGCACTACACAGGTAAGCAGAGTTGTTTAATTTCAGCAACATTCAAAGCTTCTATTAATGGTTCTCCGCACTATACGTGTTATGGGTTTGTCATTTGGGTCGACCTATCGATGTGTCAAAGATCCATCCAACTTGGAAGAAGGAGAAGAAGGTAGCATGAAAGGAAGAACAAGAAGCTGGGATTAGTATTAGGTCTTTGTTAGTTTTGTATCATTATCTATCATCTTTGTAATTGAATGATTTTATGTTTCAACATCTTAGGTCTTTGTTGGTTTTGTTTCAGTATCCATCATCTTTGTAAATTGTAATTGAATGGTTTGTAATTGAATGGTTTGATGTTTCAACATCTTATGCAATATAAATTTTGTGCAGTGGCTAAACCAAAATTGATTATCATAAATAACATGATCAATTTAATGAATAGAAAATTTATCACATGGATTTTCACTACTAGGAATGTTATACCAAAAGGTGAATTTGCCTCTGCTTTTGCATACTTACCATAAACAGCACAATAAGTTTGCTGAGGTATCTCAGCTTTTGTCATGCTTTGACTACTAGGATGTTCCAGTGTTCTACCAAAAGGTCTAAATCTCTTATGTTGTTATACTTACATCCACCAGTTAATTGCATACCAACTTTTGACTATTGATGACAATGTCATACCATTGATGACAATGTCATACCAAATTTTGAAATGAAGTTTGATTACATCTTCTTTTTCATAACCAAATTTCTCTATCATATCATAAACCTCAATAACAGAGAAACGATCTAAATCAACCATGTCAATAAAATCAATCATACCCCCCTCGTATATTATATATGCGAAATTACTAAACTCTCCTTCATGGTGAAGTTTGATAGTGAAGAAACTAGGGTTTTTGCCATACACGGTGCAAGCATCGAAGTCTTCTTGTTGACGAACAAACCATTCCCGTTGTCTATAGTTGACCGCATCTTCAATCATTCGATGGAGACCTGAAAGTAATCAAAATCGATGAAGAAAGCAGCCCGATGTTATGAAATTCGATGGAACGGTGTTGTATGCGATGTGTGGGGTGAATCTGCTATTGATGTACGTATTCTTAAAGTAGGGTTTTGTTTTGTAATTGGAAATTACTTAAATGCCCCTTAAAAGGATAAGTATCTAACCTTAATTTTAACGGTGTTAACTTGTTGGATGTAAATGGCACCAAAACTGAAACGTTGGGGATTCAGATGCAAAAAAATAGAATTTTGGATGATAATGGCAAACGTTAACAAACCTCAGGGAGGTAAACGGCAATTCACTCTTTAAATTTATTAGAAAATTTGCATTGTCTTCCTTAAATATGTATGGTCTTTTTGAATTTCTGTTGTTTGCTTTTTAAATTTATATTGTCTTTCAATTTGTATGTAGTTAGGGAGAATTGTTTACCATTAATAATCATTCCAGACTATAGGATGAGCTGATTATAACGTTGCTGCAATAAGTTAAATAAAATTTTGTTTGAGCTGGTTTTTAAGGCTATTTGTAATAGTTTATTTAATTAAAATGATATCTAGACAAATATGAATTTATTAAAATTATTTTAAATCAAGTGTAGTGGGTTTGAAACTCTTTTTAGTTAAATATTGTTAAAAATAAGAAAAAAAATCTATTTTAACGTCCGTTAAGGGTTTGGTTAAAATGCATTAAATTCCACTTTAACAGTACGTAGTGGTTTTAACACCCCAAATATGTCTACATCAGCAAATTTGGCGCCCCTTAGGGCAACACTACGTACAATCTAAGTGGCTAGAAATAATTTTTAACTTTTTATGCAATCGACCTTGAAGTAGGGGTGTTCAATATTCGAATCGGATTCGAAAAACTCGAAATTCGATTCGATTTGAGTCGAAAATCATTGATTCGAAAATTTTTTCGAATTTTCAAATTCGAATTCGATTTGATTCGAGGTCTAATTATCAAATTCAAATCGAACTACGAATGTGTGATTTTCGATTTGAAATTCGAATTACAAATACACACACGTACATTTATTTATTTTGTATATTAATTTAGGAATATGCATATGAGAAATTAACAATTAAAAGTTTAAAAAAATATATAATCTAAAACGTTAAATCTAATAGATACCTCTTGACTTATTTGAAACTTGTAATATTTCATATGTTACGCTTATTTATGTATTTTGAGCATTTAAGATTGGATTTGTCGAATGAAGTTTGAAAATGCTATTCAATTAAATATTTTTTTATTAATACGAATCGAATAAATTCAAATTCAATTCGAATTCGAACTTTTTTCGAATATGAATTGAATTCGAATCCTGTTTGAAAGTTCCAAATTCGATTCGAATTCGATTTATCTATTTCGAATCCGAATCAAATTCGAAACCAGTTTAAAAGTTTCAATATTCGACTTATTCGATTCGATTAAATCGAATTCGACTCGATTCGATAAACACCACTACCTTGATGAATACAAAAAAAGGGGACAAGCAATTATATTTTTAACGACGATCATATAACCCCTATATATACTTGTAGAATCCATCAACTGCCCATCTTATAGAACTTGAACCTAGAATAAACATTAGATGTCTCTTGACAAAATACGAACACGTTCAAAGTTATAATAGCGCTATTAAATTTCATGAGGCTAGCTACAAATTGAATTAAAAGTTAAAACTACACGTTTACTATATGTTTTGTTTGACCAGTAAAATATATAAGTTTTACATTATATTTTTTTTCACAACAACATGATATGTTTTAAATTCCGTAGGTACCTTTGTTACGTGATTATTTTTACTTACTTTTGATATAAATTTTATTTAAAATTGAGATCCGCAACGTGCAGCTTAAACTCATGGGTCACATATAATAATTATTTTTTGTTTTTTCATAACAACTTAACGTTTGTATAAATTGTAGTTTTTTGTTTTTTCATAACAACTTAACGTTTGTATAAATTGTAGATATCTTGTCGCGACTTTTAAATTAATTTTACCTATGTTTTAATAAATAAAAAAATTGTGAGTGTAAAAACTGGATTTACCTAATTTTACCTACGTTTTTCTTAATGGAAAATGTATACTCATGATTTGAAAGACATATGTATCTTAATCGAGCTCACCTATCTATTTTTCAGCCGTGATCGCACCTCAACCTCGTTAGGAAGAAACTCATAACTGGAAAAAGTCCTTAGCTCAACCCTAAAT
The DNA here is from genome assembly GCA_025215565.1 of Flaveria ramosissima. Taxonomy (NCBI): domain Eukaryota; kingdom Viridiplantae; phylum Streptophyta; class Magnoliopsida; order Asterales; family Asteraceae; genus Flaveria; species Flaveria ramosissima. Next base: position 81,267,065 of record CM046035.1, read on the forward strand.
ATTTTTGCTTAAAGTGAAATTTAAACCCAATAACATACATTTCATATTTACATGTGTAGAATACATCACGTTAACCACTTTGGTTAAGTATCATAGGTTACAACAATATTAAAAACTGACTTGCAAGAATAATAATTAAGCTTTTAAATGTAATATTAAAAATTGACTTGTAACACGTAATGGACAAATCTAAGAAACGTGCGAGCTAGTAGTCGAGTAGAAAGTCCTAAATTAAATTTACACTTCTTTAGACTAAAATTTATGTGGTCTCTTTATTGACACAACTCATTATACGAATCAATCAAGCCATCATCATCTGTTGAAACTCATTAAAATCAACAGCTCCTTTGCCATGACTATCAAACACCTTAATCATCTGCAAACACTCATCATAAGTTTTCGAGTCCCCGAGTCGACTCAGCGCCTTCTGCAAGCTCTTCGGGCTGATCCGTCCACACCCTTTCTCGTACTCGAACATCTCAAACGCAGCCCTCACGTCATCGCTTTCATCGTTGTTCACCTTCATCAGCTTCATAAAGTCTTGAAAATCGATAAACCCATCGCCATCGGTGTCCAAATCATCGATCACGCCCTGCGCCTCTTGGTGCGACATGTACTCCCCAATGGACCCGAAGTATGACCGAAGCTCTAAAGCTGAAATCTTGCCATCGTTATCGGCGTCAAAACGCGCGAAAACTAACCTGAACTCTTGCTCTCGGGTACTAAATGTGTTAGGTTTTGGGGATTTTGGAGACGTTAACGTTGGGGAAGTGGTGTTTGAGCTTGTGTTACTCTTGGAACGAAAGCTACTTAGCCTTAAGATGAGACCCTTTTGTGGGAAACAACCAAATGATTTTGTGAATTTTGTAAGTTCCATAGTTAGTGGACAAAGAGAAAACCTTTTTATTGATGTATAAATAATGATATAATGTAGGTGTATATATATAGACATTGAAGATATGAAGATGAAGGTGAATGTGATGACAGTTAGTTAATGGATTGCATTTGCATGTAGGTGGTGTGGGAAATTTCAAGGAAGGTGTAGGGAAATATAATGGTGAGTTGATAGCGTGAAGTTTGGTTGTGAAGGAATGTGCATGGCAACTTCGTTTGAGGACTTTTAAGAAGAATAATAATATGTGATATGTCGACTTTCACTACCAAACGTGCGATAGCGGGACCCTAGGGGCCGTTTTACATAGTAATTTCACATCAACTTCTGTTTTTTTATATCTATATATGAGAGTATAAGAGTATGTCCAATTTATGTTCTGGAGACTGTTATGTGGTGTATATATGATAATGAATATCAAGGCGGCTTAATATATTTTGTGACTTAAAGCGAACTATGAAATCGAGGTTTTTTTGTGAAAGACAAACCCTTTTTTTTTATCATATAGAAAAATCATTAAAAAGTTATCTCAAACACGAATCAATATGTGTAAGTACATTATCTTTTCCACGAATACATTTTATTTCCTCAATAACACTCTCTTTCATCTGAAAAAATTACAAGAATCCCATAAGTTAACCTTCAATTAATTTGTTATATTTTTCCATTTCTCTCAAAAAACACAAAATTGATAGATTAGTACATATATTATTAGCTTAAATATAAATAAAAGTTTTTTTTTATTTTATTTTAAGGGCTCTTAATATATAGAGATCAAAGTGGTTGCTTTAGTTGCTTGTATTATAAAGACGCCCCTGATGAATATGAGGCAAGGTATCGTGTATTATTGGTTATCTATTTAAAGGTAATTATAAAGTAAACCTAATATGGTCATAATTTCTAATTATGATAAAGATAATTACCATAATTAATATTTACATGATAAATTTTACTAATATAATTTATCAAATCATAACTATATATTCTATCTAACACTTTTGTGTAGTTGGAGCGGGAGGAAATCAAATACTCAAAGTAGATCGTACAAAAGTGATGATGTTTGTATAAGAAAAACATACAATCTTGAAAAGATAAATTAAAAAATAAATATAAAACGTGGTGATAGGTCTAAGGCTATCATGGTAATCATAAGAGGCACAACGGCAGGACTATGATGATAGGAGCTATATATGACTGTGGCGGCACAACGACGACACTGTGACAAGATCTACGACTACGATAACATAAACTACGACTGTGATGACACAACAGAGACATTAGAAGTAAATAGCACATGATTCTATATATGTGCATAATGCGTCTAGGGGCAAGACGAGAAAGAAAGTTGTCATATAATAAGAACCATGGGAGAAAAACCGACAACCAACCAAGATATGACAACAATTAAGCATAGACACTTGTGAAGGGAGAGAAAAGAAGTCAAGAACATTAATATATGCTCTAATAACACATATCCTTAATTTGATGAAAATAGCTGGAGTCAAAGTTTTTAGTTAAAGTTTGAGTCGACCTACTGTTAGGAAAATGTACTTCAGTTTTGTACCAAGACACGAAAAGGAGGAAAACTATTTGAGCCTAAGTTACACCTTGGGCCCGTTAGAATGTCTTCCAATTCACACATGTATAAATGTATTTACTAAAATGGCTCTGGGCCATTGGGGTGGAGAGCAAGCCCACTAAATGATTAGCCCAAACATGTGTTCAAAACGCCAGAATTATTATTGGGCTTATTTGAAGGGGTGCGGGGATAGTCATGCACAAATCGGGTTTTGGGCCGGACCCGGAACCGGGTTCAAACCGGGTTCGGTCCAGTCGGGTTTTTTTGTACCCGGGTATTGGTGAACCCGGGTACGAACCCGGGTCGGGTTCACTTGTGGGAAAACCCTACCCGCCATACCCGGGTACGGTCGGGTCCGGGTCGGGTCCGGAACCGGGTCCAATACCGGGTTTAGTTTATTTTTTCTAATTTTCTTTTCTTTTTTTTATGTCCAATACCGGGTTCAAAATCGGGTCCAATACCGGGTTTACTTCGGGTTTAAACTGGGTCGGGTCCGGGTCCGGGTCGGGTTTTAGAAATTCAAAAAGAAACCCAAACCGGGTTGAAACCGCCGGTTTATTCCGGGTACGAACCGGGTACACCCGGTACCGGGTCGGGTACGGCCGGTCGGGTCCGTACCCGGGTTTTTTGTGCAAGTCTAGCGGGGATAGTGTCCTCTTCATGTCTCGTGTTTAAACTTTTATTTTATATTTGATAGTATAAAGTTGAATTAGAGTTTTATAACAATAATTTGTTCAATTTTTCATTTTCTGTGAACACATGTTTGGGCTGCTCATTTAGTGGGCCTGCTCTCCACCCCAATGGCCCAGAATCATTTTAGTAAATACATTTATACATGTGTGATGTGTGTTTGGTTTTTAAAGAGATCCGGATTGAATAATACAAATCAATTCCCTTCTCTTGTAAAGTGTAAACCACAAAAGAATTTATAAAATATGTAGATATGATTTCCATGAAAAGAAAAGGCTAAACTTTGCGAATATTTGTAAATGTGGTACAATGTAAATTTATGAAATTGACAAAAAAAAGTGACAGTTAATATCCGTAGTTAATTAGTTATGCAGCTATCTAATGATTCATCAATTATGTATTTTGATAATGTTTGGAGCTTGAATATTCTAGGAAATTAATTCCTGTGTAAATTAAGTTATATAATCACTAAAAGCAACAATGAAAGAATTTATACCTACACAAATATTGGAATTGATATTCCGATTTTAGAATGTTAGAAGCAAATAACTGTACTTAGAGCATTCACATCCTATTATTCATTCACGTACTTTTAATTATACTAAAAATCATTATTATTTTCTTTTTTTTCATTAAATTATATTTCTATATCTTTATCATTATTTTTTTTCTCCCCACCACTGCGCAACCATTTTGAAAAATACAGCTACAAAATTTTATAGAAGTTAAATAGTGTTTCCCAAAATATACAGATGAATTGTAACATTTACTCTCTATTCCATTCACAAACACTCACAACCATCCCCTATACTATAAGTCACATTGACACAAAAAATAGACAACATGATATAATTGCTCTTAATACATCAGGATTTCTAAAATCCATGTCACTCGAAACTTATTTAACAAAAGAGACTATTAACATAATAAAACAAGTATATATTTTAACATCATCTATAACACATCAAGACTATAAGATCTCATGATCATAGAGTTTCTGCTCTCCACTCTCCTTTTGCCCTCTTTTTTATTTGATCCTTCATTCTTTGACGATAGAGTTTTTACTTTTTAGGGCTGATGACCCCATTACACGTAGTCGATCAACATAAACCGTAAATCATAAATTTGGCTCTAAGAGGGATAAGTATCCACGTCAAAAGTCAATACGAGGGCTTAAGAGATAAGAGAAATATGAGAAACAAACAAAAAAGGAAAAAGAAAAAAGGATAATGATTAGATACTAGTGTGGTGCAGCGCACCGTCGCTGTGCTTTTCTATCCTGCCATCTGTTCTTATGATTTTGTGCTTGTCTTCTTCTTCTTCGATCATTTTCGCTTTAATTAATGAAATAATACTTAATCGTTCAATATAAATTTTTTGACTAAAACATTTGTCTATATATCCTTTTTATAAACATTTTGTAGGACGATTTCACATCATGTTACATTTTTAATATATGTAATCATTTAATCTTATAACTATATTTATCCTTTACTTTATGTAGGATGATTTTAATATTATCGCAATAAGTTGATTTTACGGCGTTTAAGCATTCTAAAGAGAGAAATTATATGTGCACAAAACAAAATTTCAAGTCAAACTCGATAACTTTTAAAATTGGTCGGTCAATTTACGGTCGTCGGACAGGTTGGTCCGATTCGATCTTCAAGACACCGATTATATCTCCTTAATATAAAGGTCATTTGACGTTCTTTTATAACCGTTTTTAGATTAGGTGAGAATATAAATGATCAATGGTTTGCAAGAGGGTTTCAGAGATGGAAAGCATGGGAGTATTAATGCATTATGGACATTTATTGTAGAGGATATGATCTTCGTATAAAACGAGCAAGTGCAAACTTATAAATTATAAGCTTAAACATCAAAAACTGAAATTGTATTAGAATATTCGATAATATTACAAACACACAAGAATACCAATGATACTTGACTCAAGTGGTTGAGCCTCAAACTTTATTAAAATAAAAGAAGATATGTATTCAGTTCATGACAAAAAAAAATAAAGAAGTTCAAGGTGAGCTAGATGGTTTTCTATCACCTATGTTAAGTTTTCTCCTAATTGATATTTGATTGTACTCGAGTAATGAAGATAATTTGGTTAACAAATGATCTGTAAATAGGAAAAAAATTAACATTTTATTCCTGTGTGATATTAATGATTGGCTAATAATCACATTAATATTCCAATAACCAATGATCAAACAAGTGAACTTGAATATATGATTATTTATTCTTTAAAGAAAATAATATGAAAAATAGATCACATGAAAGTGTAGAAGAGATGAATCGGTGTAAAGCAATGCACATTACACGTGGAGCGTTACGCGGCGTATGTTTGCCGCTCTCAACTCCCACGTATCAACATATATTTAATGTACCTTTATCAGACCTTTTTAATGTAGAAGGAAACTATTCATAAACACAAATATACAATAGTGAATTTTTTATCTGATGTAATATATTTTCCTTAACCATTCATAAATACAAATATACAACACATGATTTGGTTAAATAGTTTTAACAATCATGACCGTTTTATAATAAAATTTTGTGTTTCATCATTTGGGAAATCTATAATTAAGAGTCGTAGTAATAGGAGTGGCACTACCTATTTATAAGTCTCTAATGTAATTTAAATTTAAAAAGTTTTTTTAGTTAACACGTTTTATTATTCATTGAATAAAGAAAAGAAAAGCATGTTAGAATGCAAGATCAATTTCATGGTTGCCTTTCCAACCATCATAAGTAAACACAAGTGATGTCTTATAATGGTCTTGTCAAACCTTTATATATATAACAAATTTAAAAAAAAATTGTTTGTTAATAGAGAATGTAAATTTATATTCGAATATGTAAAACAGATTCTCTCAAGTAAACGAATATTATATGGTAGATGCCTCCTTCCTATTACTCAGCTTCGTACTCTGAATTATCAAGTACCAAACAAACACATGCCTCCAGATCAATGGATTGAAGATGGACAATTAATATAACTCTTTTTTTATTTTCAAAAGTAATTATTTCTTAAAGAACGTACATTATATGTTAATTATTACGTCGTGAATTAAAATTTGCGAGATGTGAGATGTCATAATATATTTAATTATTATTTTCTCTAGAACATACAAGGTGTTATATATGGCTTCATGTTGTTCGTAGGAGGTTTTGGTTGGAAAATGTTTTTATTATTATTAGTTTAATTATTGGTTCATATCATCACATGGATTATGAATATAATATAAGTTGTTACAAAAGTTTTTTTTTTCTTTTTTTCCTTTTTGGTAATGCTCACGGATATATCATGCATGTCGACTTGTGATCAGAATCAACCGCATAAATAAAGATCAAACATAAGTTGAAGTTTATGTATTTAATGGAGTCAAGCCGTCAACTTTGTTTGTTTTTTTAGATTTAGTAGTCAATGGTGCTTGCGTTTTTCTCAGTCTATTTCTGTGACGAGGTTTCTCGACTCTCTTTTGTCTTTATATTCAGTCTATACAATTTCAACTACGCTTTTCTACTTGTTGTGATGGGTATTTTTCAAACCCATGCGTAGATTAATAAATAAATAAAAAAAGCAATTCGTTACGCTTGGAAAGCATGAAAAAGTTACATCTAACCCGCTTACAGATGAAGTGTATATTTTAAAAATGTTAGAGATTTTGAAACCAAACATGATTATTTTATTCTCGGAGTCATGATGTACTTTCAGATCAAAATAATTCGATGTCCCATCTAAATTTTTCAGTTGGATACAACTCGTAATCTGATAAAAAAAGGAATAGGTATTTTCTTCGGAACCCCACCAAAGGGGAGTTGGAATCCATTGCTTAAGGGTTTTAATCTTTTAATAAAAATATTAAAAATATACAAGTGTACACTTTGCAAGTTCTAACTTGATAAATATTAAAACTTACATTGTTTAATAAATCAATCGAATTAAACTAAAATATCTAACTAAAAATATTTTATTCGTAAACTGATTTTATGTGAAAATTATATGAAAACTTTAAGTAAAAATATCACATTGCAATGGTTTGTTTGAAGTATTGAGTAATATAGAAGTTGTTTATAGAAAAAAAAAAAGAAAGCAAAGATAAAAGATGAAAAAACAATAAATAAATAAAAAAATTATGACAAATTGGTTAACTTCCGCTTATGGAATTACCACGTTGGTGCATTATATTCATTATCAATAAATGTTATACCTTAAAAACATGTAACATCATTTAATTGTCGGATACACGTATAGCATATATCTTTTTTTATTTTTTTATCGACAGGACACAAAGAGCATTTTACAAAACTGTCAATTAAAAAAAATTACTATGTATATTCTCTCGAACTCGGATCTTTAACTGGTGCACTTTTTTAATTCCATTAATAGACTAATTAATCCCATGAGGATCTAATGATCTATGACGTGAAACCATAACTTCTATATTCAGAATCCATTTCAATTTCATACATCTTTAAAAACGTATCTAATATCTTGATATTCCGTTGTAAACCATTAATCACACATATTATTCTATTTATTTATATAACATAAATATATATAAAGAAGTCAACATCATCAAATATAATAATAATATGTCGTTAACTCATAAATATTTGAGTAGGGTTATAGTAAAAATAATATTTAATCTAAAAAATTTATAAGTATTATGCGCTTGACACATATTCTTCTATTGTTTTAAAAAGAATTACATGTTTGTCAAATAAATCAACTCATAGTGTCATATATTTTACATAATTTGTTATATGTATTCAACATTGTTTTTTTATGTTTTAGATTATTTTATATTAGTATTGACATTGTTTCTATAAATCATATAAATTTGTTATATGTATTCAACATTGTTTTTTATGTTTTAGATTATTTTATATTAGTATTGACATTGTTTCTATAAATCATATAAACTTGTTATCAATCATTGTTTTTAACAATTAGAGGACACAATATCTTTGATTTTTTTAAACTATATAAACTTGTTATTTATCACTGTCTTTATTAAAACTCAAAGTGCTAAAAATAATACAATATATTATTTTTATCATTGTTTTTTATACATTATATAAACTTATTGTTATCTATCATTGTGTTTTATAAATATAATTACACAATGATGTTATTTCATCAATGTGTTTTTCAAAACTCATAGTGTTCGAGATTACACAATGACGATAAAAAACACAATGAGACATTGTGTTATTTTGTCATTGTTTCTAAAATATTAGATTAATTAGTTGTTAATTTATTATTATGTTTTACATATTAAAGATGCACAATAATGTTATTCTATTATTATACTTTTTAAAATTTATCATTTTAGAAAAACAAGATGGTGTATTGAAAAACACAATAACTAACAAAAAACACAATTAACTGCAGTAAAAGAAACAATGACGAGATATGAGCTTAAAGCCATAAAAAATTTATTAAAACTTATATAACAATGTTGTACTCGTTTTAAATACACAAAACACTCATTTTATATTGTGTAATTTTTATAAAAAAATAACGTCGTACATAAAAGTCATGAACGTTAAAAAAATCGAGGGACCTTACAAAAATTCAATAAAAATGACTATTATTAAAATATCTCTCTAAGAAACTTTTCCAACAAATTAATCTCAACTATTAATTAAGAAGATGAATAGTTGAGATTACTTATTACAATTTTTAGATTTAGAGCACTTTTTTTAACATTTCCTTATATATAAAACCATAGGAGTAAAATGTTTATTGGTAGTCATTACTATTTAACACTTTCAGTTAACCAATTAGGTAACTATCTATATTGAAAGATTTTAATTAATTATTTTAGTTAGATAAATGATTCGTTTTATAGTAATTTCTTTCTAAGTAAAAGATTCCAATTATGTGACTTATTCTTAATTAACCTTCCTATTATATTAATATTTTTTATTTGAAATTAATTAAAGTATTTCCTAATCAAACTAAAAATGAAATCTTGATACATGTGTAGTTTTTAAATTTTTAGCCGGTGTCCTTTATTCTTTTAAATATAAAAATAACTAAAATCTTTCTTGGTTTTCTTTATTTCTTAATTTTTTTGTTTCTTATATTATATTACTTTAAATTATTTAAAATACATTATAGTTACTGCTGAAATATTTTTTTAGGATACTTTAGTTAACTTTGAGTTTTTTTTTGGCACCACATGAAAAATTCCCTTGTATAATAGTATATAAGACGAAATTCCGATTGACCCCAAAGTGAAAATTCCCTTGGCATCCGTCTTTAAGAAATTTCGACAACGACCTCAAAGTGAATATATAACAAAAACCCTAATATTTGTTACCTTCCACCAGTTTTGGGTGGGTTAAGACATTAAGGACACAGGCTGAAGATTTGTAGAAGTCATAAAAGAAGAAAGACATATAAATATGAAATGATATGAAGTTTTTTATAGGGGTGTTGATCGGGTTATTTAATCGGGTTTCAGGTTAATCGGTTCGAGTTATTCGGTCAACGTTGAAAGTCTACCCGAAACCCGACCCGAATAACAATCGGTTTAATCGGTTTCGGGTTGTTCGGGTAACGGGTTGTTAGGGTCGGGTTTCGGGTATTAAACAATAGACTTAATTTAGTAGATTTTAGTGAGTTTTCATTTGAAATTTTATATAACTAGTGAACTTAAATTAGTTTAGTTCTATAATTTATGAAATGTTCTTAAATATATATTTATGTACAAACAATTTAATCAATTTGGACAATCTAAACAAGTGTATACATATAATTTACTTAATTATAATATGGGTTGATCGGGTTATTCGGATTTCGTGTTAATCGGTTCGGGTTATTCGGGTTTTTGAGGTTTGAAAGTTTATCCGAAACTCGACCCAAACAAGAATCGGTTTAATCGGTTTTCAGTTTGTTCGGGTCGGGTTTCTTCGGGTACGGGTGAGATCGGGTCAGGCGGGTTAATCGAGTACGCGTAAAATCGACGGGCCTAGTTTTGTATATTAGAACATCTGTGAGGGAGTGATAAATATAAATCATAGAATAAAATTTTTCTTGGTAGAGCAGGTCAAATTATTAAAAAAATAGAATTAAATATTTCAGTTAACCAATTACGTAACCTTTGATATTGAATGATTTTAATTAATTATTTTAGTGCTTGCATCTTAATCAGCTTTTTAATGGTTTACATTAGGGCTGTTCAAATCGCTCGTCGCTCGACACTCGCTCGACGATTGTTAGGATTTTGCTCGAAAAATGCTCGTTCGAACTTCTGCTCGGTTGTAAACGAGCCATTGGCTCAAATCGATTTGTAAACGAGCCAAGCACGAGCAAAGGTCCGCTCGGCTCAAATTATTTTTATTATATTATGTATATATTAAGTATACATAGCACTATAGTATATTTGACCCACTATATACGAATATATAATTATATGTACGCATACTAGATCAACCAACCTAATAAAAAACTTAACACTAAACATAAAAGTGAAATCTTAAACCGTTTAGAGTCAATTTTTGATCCTGCTCTTACTCTTAGTCGATTATCTCCCAATCTCACCGTCATCGTTCTCTTTAATATGCTCAGTGTCTCATCGGCTACATGCTTAGTCTTATCGTCAGCCACAACGTAATGTCATTTATTAAAATGTTATGAAATGTGACTTCTTTTAAGTAATTAAAACTTAAGACTCAAAATTGTCACCTTTTTTCGTTGCAATATAAATCAGATGACACACTAGATAGTTGGGTTATACAAATTGTTTGTCGCTCGTTTGTGCTCGCTCGACGCTCGCCTGGAAAATTCACGCTCGAAAAATGCTCGTTCGATTTCCGCTCGGTTGTAAACGAGACGATCAGCTCGGTTTGGTTTGGAAACGAGCCAATCACGAGCAAAGGTTCGCTCGGTTCGGCGCGGCTCGTGCACAGCCCTAGTTCAGATGTCTGAATGGTTCAGCACTTAATGGTTCAGACTGTTTGTTTCACGAGCAAATGTTTGAATGGTTTAGACATTTGCTTCTGAATGGTCAAACATTATACTAATGCTGAATGGTTAATATGTCTAATATAAATGGTTAAGACCTCTTATAAGAATTGATCAGACATTTGCTTTTGAATAACTAAACAATATACTAGCTTTTAATGGTTCACACCTCTTAATTGTTTAGCACTTAATAGTTCAGATATCTTAATGATTCAACACTAATCATTCAGAATTTGCCAAACATTCCTTTATAAAAAATATTTGTTTCTTAGTAATTTCCTCCAAACTAAAAGATTCCAGTTATGTGACTTATTTATAATTTCTATTCCTATAATATTAATATTATTTATTTGAAATTAATACAAGTATTTTCTAATCAAACTAAGGATGAAATATTGATACATGTGTAGTTTTTATATTCTTAATTGTTCTTTTAAAAAACGTAACTAATATCTTTCTTGATTTTCTTAATTTTTTATTTTTTTGTTTCTTATATTATATTGCTTACAATTATTGAAAATACATTTTTTGTTTATGTTTAAATATTGTTTTTAGGATACTTTAGTTGGACGTTGAGTTTTTTTTTGTTTGGCATGAGATTGTTCATGTTATTTATACTTACTGGAGTGGATGTGATATTCAAATATGTATTGGTGTCATCGTTCATTTGGATAAAATATAAGAAAAAAAATTAATAGTTTTGATCAGGGCAACTGGTGTGCTTTTAATATTTCTTCTTTCTTTATGTAATGTTTTATTGATAACTCCCCGCTAGTTCTTAATGAAATTTTTCGCAGTTCTAAAAAAATGTACACAATGATTTTATTTCACAAATGTATTTTTCAAAACTTATAGTGCTTAACATTACACAACTACGATAAAAAAACACAATGAGATAGTGTGTTATTTTGTTATTGTTTTTAATGGATTAAATTAATTAGTTGTTAATTTATTATTGTGTTTTACATATTAGAGATACACGACAATGTTATTCAATCATTATACTTTTTTAAAGCTCATCATTTTACAAAAACACAATAATATTAAAAAAAACACACACACACAATAACTAATAAAAACACAATAAACTGCACTAACAGACACAATGTGAGATATGAGATTAAAAATAAAAAAAATTATTTAAATTTTATAAAAAAATAATACCGTACATAAAATTTATGAAAGTTTAAAAGATAAAAAACGATTGTTTTTACGGTGTAATTTTTATAAAAAAATAATACCGTACATAAAAGTTATGAAAGTTTAAAAAAAATTAAGGAACTTAAAAAAACAAAAATGATTATTTTTAAAATATCACTTTAAAAAACTTTTTCATACAAATTAATCTTAACTAGTGTTAATAACTCGACGCGCGTTGCGCGTCTTAAAACCGACTCTTAGACAAAAAAAACCTCATGTGACTCGGAAACGATGATCGGTTACGACTACACGCCGGAAAAGACTATCAAGCCAGGACAACTGACACCAGTCTTGGTGTATCATCACAACCACAAAATTAGTGAAAACGAACGGTCCCAGTCATACATATGTCCATCATCATCAAAACATGAATTTATAACCACAAACAACCTGAGTAACTATTAACCCAAGAAAGCACAAAGCCATCAAATACACACTCAACAACAAATTAGATAGGGTTCTGAACCAAAAGATGCATAGCTTTAACAACAAAAGGCCAATAACCATCCCTCAAAAAGGAAAAAAATCTACTACCGTCAACATCTTCAGAAATGTGTATCGGGCCTCTGATATATCACTTATCATCATCATCACCGGCCTAATGGCAACATCACCACCCAGCACATGACAACCATGCTCAACTGAACTAAACAGAATAAAGTTATCGGAAGCCGTCTCAAAATAAGGCAACCCAACATCATAGACCAAACATTTTCAACAAAACAAAGATATGTCAGGTCGTTGTGGTGTGTCATGCACTACGGGGCCACACTCTCAAGAACACACAAACGAACGACATAATCATGCAATTTAAGGCTCAGAAGGTTCGGTTCTTTGTGGCTGTAAATAATCATTCACCAAGCCAAAACAACTGTTTGGCTGCAAACAATCGCTTACCGTGCCGAAACAAAGGACCCGACATCCTTCTTTATCATCATTGCCCACCGATCATAAAAATACACCACTTCTTTGTGAAATGGAAAAGATGTTTTTCTTTGTTGCTACATGTAAGAAATCAGATCCAGATCATCACTTAACTATGAATGTAAGAAATCAGATCTAGAACATCAGTTAACTATGAAGGTACCAAGACCCAAAACTTACATGTTTAAAGTTGCCTCAGATGAATAAGTATTCATGATCATTGACATAACGCCACTATCATCAACCGCCCCAACAGGTCTCAAATGAGGCAACCCCATCATCATAGACCTAATCCCACAACCACACAACGTCTCAGATGAGGCACACCTCATCATCATCAACGTGTAACAACAAAATATAAACCCGATTGAAGGTAACATCAAAGAACGGGTTAGGGTTTTCAGGCAGAGGTATCACCTAGCCTCGATGTGACATAGAAGCCACCGAAGGCGGTCATAGAGACCACCGGCGACATAATGCTTCCGTAAAGGAATGTCAAAGAGGCGGTGGTGGTGGGATCTACGAAGAGGCGGTGGTGACACAGATGCCACCCAAGGCGGTCGCAGAGACCGCCGGCGGCGTCTAAGCACGTTGAAGAGGTGGAGGCGGTGAGATATATGGCTGTAAAAAAAGGCAGTGGTAATCAAAAGCCTTAGTTGACCACCAACAACGCCGGAAACAACCAAGAGGGCAACCAAGCCTTTGTCTACAACCAACAAAAACCCAAATAGATATGGTGAAAGCAAGATCGTCGGTGGCCTCAAACAGGTCCTCATCGGCATCAACAACCACCGTCACACCCAGACCGCGTCCACCGCCATGCTCACACCGCATGCGGCCTGCGGAAGAGAACTCTGAAACGGCGGTGGAAAAGGGGTAGACAACGATGGCCGGAGGACGAGACGCATGAAACGACGGCGTCGTAGAGTCAGAGGACGGCCACCGACCGCAAAGGGGCACCCATGGAATTTAATAGCAACCCATTCTATCATGTAGTGCAGATCTGAATAGCAACCCATTCTATCATGCTTTAACACATGTGGCGAGGGGGGACAAATGCAAAAGCCATAAACATATGTGCCAAAATAAAAACACTTAAACCCAACTATTCATCAAAGTTGCTTTTTTCATATTGTATAATTATCTATTAAATAAATAGATGGTTAATTTTTAAAGTTATTTATATTTGAAACTTTTCCTACATATTTAATCTATAACTGTAGATACATTATAAAATATTAACAGCCGTTTACCTACATAACAGGTCAGGGTCCGAATAATCCGACGAAGAACTCAAGCACCACCACATAACCATTCAAACCTTTTTGACGGTTTTCACCAAAACCCACACCAACCCTATTTTCGTAATTTCACTCACCCTCACCTCAAAAACCCACCCCTGCAACTACTATCATCTATCTATACTATCTCACTTCATTCATTTCCTCCTTCATATATATTTATTACATACACACACATATATACACATATTATATGCATACACAAACTCCAACACCACATTCTGCTTCCGGATCCGGGTCGGGTACCAGATCACCATCGCAGAGATGAAGTTGTTCTTCTTGAGTGATACGAGTAACTCGTTATCATACTGTGTTAAAGAGGATAAACCTTGTATTGGGTGGGTTGACAAGTATTTTAAAGATTGTTTGTGCAATATCAGAGATGAAATCTCTTTCGGATTGGGAATCGCGAGTCTTGTTTGTTGGGGTGTCGCTGAAATCCCTCAAATCATCACCAACTTTCGCACGAAATCAAGCCATGGAGTTTCGCTTCTGTTCCTCCTCACTTGGATTGCAGGGTAGGTGTTTGTGTTAATGCCTCTGTGAGATTTTCTTGTTAATTGTGCATTTTAATGTTGCAGGGATATCTTTAATCTTGTGGGGTGTCTTCTTGAACCTGCAACGGTAAATCTTGCTCCTCTAATTTGCAATTTCTTACGTTTTATCTACAACTTTATCAAGAATCAAGAAGATAGATTTGTGTCAATTGTATCAATCTTTAATGTTATGATTCTCATGTGTTTTGTTTCTTGTGGATGCAGTTGCCGACGCAGTACTACACAGCTGCGGTAATATCATAATTCATATCCTATGCCCTTTAATTTTAGAACATGTTCTTGATGATACTGAATTACATGTTTGATTCAACCAATGTTGTTAATTGAACACAGCTTTACACAATAAGTACGATAATCTTAGTGTTGCAAAGTTTATACTATGATCACATCTACACATGGTTCAAGTCAAGGAAAGCTGATGCTCATGCCAACACAGAGGTATAAGTCCATAGTAATATATCCCCTTTGTTACATTAAGTTATAAGTTATTAGCATTTTAGGTGGAAGAAGCCAAGAGACCTCTTAGACCACCAATTGCCGAGGAAACCCGCGGTGTAAACTCAAGAAGCCGTGCAATTCGATCACCATCTCCCCGGCAGGACTATTTTTTCACGTATGTATATATGATCATCCACTTGTTTATAGGGAATTGTAAAGTTTTGATGATGAAAAGATCAAATGTGAAATCTGTTTACAGGTCAGCAAGATCAATGGCTGGAAGTGCTACTCCACCCAATCGATCTTATCTTTGGACAACAAGAAGTGGTCCAGCTTCTGCCATGGTTGTAGACGACGATTCATCTTCAGATGACGAGCCATCTGTTCAGATATCCAAGCCAGCTACCCAACCCAAGCCCATCCCACGTTCTGTACGTCGATTTTTATTTTAATTTGGTAGTATTAGTTTGTTTCTTTTGGTGTTTTGGCTCATTAGTTGTTTGTACCCTTACAAAGACAAAACTAAGAGCAAAGTAGCCTGCTTTATACATTTTATAAATCAAGAAAATATGTAATATTGGAAAATGACAGCATTTTAAACCTCTGCAAGTTGTCTTAATTTTGAAACGTGACAGGCTGGTTATGGTGCGTTTTTGGGGACCTCGTTAAATTTGCCTTCACGGACGAAGGCTTTGATGCAAGTTTATGTTGGCAGGAAGTTGCTACAAGTAAGAATTTTGCTAATTGCACCAATAATTTACTGTGAGATAGATAAATAAATTATGTTTGCTGTGTGTTGGTTAATTAGATTAGTTTTGCAGGAGGGTGGTGGAAGTAGTACTGTGTATGGGCAGTGGTTAGGTTGGATGATGGCAGCTATTTACATGGGTGGTAGAATTCCTCAAATTGTATTGAATGTAAGATTTACCCTGCTTCTTGGAAAATCCACTTGTTATCTGATCAATCTTGAACTTACTCTTTCTTTTTGCCAATTATTGACAGATTAAAAGAGGAAGCGTTGAGGTGAGGTCTTGCTTTGTCATTATGTGGGTTGTGGTTTTATCTTAAATTGGTTGAATAGTCAGGTTTATAGTTTGGTTAAAAGAGGAAGATTTTCAATTAGTAAATTGACTCATACGGGTTATAAGTGGCCCATTTTTTTTTCTTTTGTGGGGGTGGTGGGGGACCCAAACACGGCCCATATATTTAACCTGCTAAAACTTAATAACTATAACCCGTGTTTAATCTATTTATTTTAAACCAGTCAAACCTGTTTAACTAGGCGGATCGTGGGTTGACCTAGGTTAGCTACGTCAACCTGAACACAATCTATTTATTTAACGGGTTAGAAATGACAACTCAAAACTTGATTAATTTTATGTAGTGTTTCGGGTGTGCCAAGACTCAGGATCTTACCTAATGCATGCAACCTCCTTAACTATTTTGATATGAGATTTAGGTTGTTATAGTACTGATAGCTTTTGCCTGATTATAATTAAAGGGTAATTAACTTTGTAAAATGTTTATGAAAAGTTAACTTTTCAGATGTTCAAAAAGGGTAATTAACTTTTCAGAAATCAAAATGTTTTAACAAGGGTACTTTTGGCAAAAGTGCTCCATCCTTTTATACAGATTTTTCTAAACACACCATAGTTTGTTCCTTTTATTGTGTAAAAATGGACATGTCTGAATAAACAATGAGCAGTCTTTCCTTGAATTAATAACATTTTGATAAACATAATTAGCACATTAATTATGTATAGTTTTAAAAAATGATCAAAAAGTTATTTATAACCAACCGCCCAACCCTACCTACATATTTGTACAAAATGACTTGTATAAACCTGAATCCATCTGTTTTTAGTCTGTTGCCCAATGCCTCAGACTCCATATCTTGTCACCTCTAGTTCATTATGTGATCAATATTTCTAACTTTTCAAAATATATATTCAGGGTCTGAATCCTCTCATGTTCATCTTCGCTCTTATTGCGAATGCCACTTATGTTGGAAGGTCCTCTCTCTCTCACACACAAACAATTTTTATCCATCTCCTAGTGTACTTGACAGCGTTACAAATTTGATTGCAGCATACTTGTAAGAAGTACGGAATGGTCAAAAATCAAAGCTAATTTGCCTTGGCTACTCGATGCTGCAGCATGTGTGGCACTTGATACATTTGTATCCTTTTTTGCTCCTTTTTCTGATAAGGGCCTTGATCTAAAAGCTAACTATTAATAGCTGCTTGACCTTGACAGAAGTAATTTGTACAGATAATAATGCAGTATGTGTACTACAGATACATGCGAAGGAGAAACGATGATGTGGAATACTATGATGACTATTCAGAAGCCAACAAAAGCTAAGTGTAAGGATCTTTAAGAACAAACAATAGGTGCATGGTGTGAATGGGGTCTCTATGGCACCTTAAGATCAAATGTTGGGGCGTTTAGTGGAAATCAGGCAATCTGTTTGCCTCCTCAGGATGCCATTTACACTTGCTTGTAACAAAACAATGTGGGAACTTTTAAGGAATATAATAATTTATATAGTTTTTCTTTGTTTTGTTTTCGACTTCTGTACTATGTTTAGTTATAATTTTCAAAATACTCCAAGTGGCAGTACATATTGTCTAGTTTTAATCATCAAAATACTTCTAATGGCGGTACATATGTATTGACCATCTTGACTTTCATAGCTATTGAAGGGAGGTTCAAACGTGAAAGACCAAATTCAATGCATAAGGCTCTCGCATACATAGTGTGCAGAGCCGTCGAGCCACTTTGGGCTCTAGGTGCATGGATCCTTACCCTAGATTTCTACAAAAGACTGTTTTCACGACTCGAACACATAACCTTCATATCATATGACAATAATCTAATCTTATTATTGCTTCAAGTACATCCCAAGGAAGGGGGAGTTGAAGCTGTTAGTAAATTTTGGTATAGAGGTCAACAAAAGGAAGAGGATAGCGCATCTATTGCGGCTATCTTTCTCTGGGTTTCCAGTCGATCCACCATCTTAGTCATTGCCTCACTATCGTAGGTGATGTCGTCCTTGTGACAAACCTTTTTTTTGGTCTTTTTGCTGCTACCATCTTGTTCCCATGTGCATCATCAAAGTAGGTTTTTCTTTAGGTTTTTTTTCTCACTCATTGCGATCTATTATTGTGAATGGGTTTTTCTTGTGTTAAGACAGACTACCTTGACTTTTTCTTTCATCCAGATTTTGATATTCGATTTATCTATTTTTACATTTAATAACATTAGCTAGACCCGCAAACTTCGTGTTTTTAGAAAAATCATGTTACATGATTCTAACGATAGATCAATCAAGATTAGTATTTATGTTGGTTTTCTAGATTTTTTAAAAATTTAGTTTTTCTAATGAACTCGGTCATGCATAAGTACATGTATACTATGTGTATATAAAATATATATGTGATTCCTTTAGAAACCGAATTTTAGTTAAAAAGCATCAGAAAAATAAAGACAGGACACATGTATATGAGTGATTTTAATATGTGTATTTGCATCCATTTATGTACACATGTTTATGGCACATAAATTTGTACAGTACTAACACCACGACATGCATAGTCAATACCCACTCACAAACTGGATACCCGTTTGCACTATGTAAATTTGTTACTTTGTTAGACATACATTTACACTATATAAAATGAGATGTTCACACTTTGTAAAATGTGATAACCGCACTATGTATCATACAATTCATTACAACTTCTAAAAAATGTTATTTTGTCAATATAACAATCTTATATTCGTATTAAAGACAGTATAATTTTTAATCATAAGAAAATATATAAAATTTATTTATATAAAACAAGATTTACTAGTTTTAATCGAAAGAATTCAACACAAGCCAAAGTACCTTACAATAAGTGGTGAAATTATCATATATCACATCTAATCATTATATATAACCCATTTGCGAGTATCTGTGGGCTTCCCCACCGGCACGTCACGTGTCAACTTGTCATTGGTCCGTTTTTCATTGATTTCTTTTTTCTTTGTTTTTTTTTTACTTTTTAAGTGATTTTAGAGTACAAATAACTTCCTTTCGAATAATAGCAACATACGTAGTGTAGGGCAGCTGGTATTTTACATTATACATGTTTCAGGGTGCTTGGTTGCAGGTTGAATCCTGCGCCTAGTTAAAATTTAATGCTTTTCTTATACCTTTTTAGTTAAAATTTATTTATTTAAATAATAATCACGCAACGTGCGGGTAAAAATATCGATGGTGTTTCGTCATTTTATGGGAGTTTCTGGATTTCTTTTATTTTAATGTATTTTATTTGTTGATAATTATCTTTACAAGTTGGCTATATACACCGGATGTGGGCTGTCAAACTGGTAACGCCTTTAGCCTCTACAACCCCAACGCAGGTTTGGCTCTCAACCCAGCCTCCTGACTAAATATTTTTGCTTTTTTGGCTTTTCTTGTTTTTTTTCGTTTTCGCTTTTATTTTGTTTCTTTTGTTTTTTATATCCTATATTACATTACTTTTTTGTGTTAAAAATATTTTGTTTTCTTTGCTATAATTTTCTAACGAGTCCATCGTTTTAATGTTATGTTATGTTGTCGTCGCAACGTGCGAAACAAAATCATGTTAGTGTCGCCAAGGCAACGCGCATTACGAATTTTGACGTTGGTTACAAATTCTGCAATCGTATCATTTACCACCTTGATGTAATCGTACGGTCCCGCCGCATCGCGAAGGATAAAGGAACTCGTTAACATCATTTGTTGAAAGACACAAAATCCTTCTTGCACCTTTTAGAAAAAAATTGATTTTGTATTTGATCTACACTCACTCTATATGTCTCAATATACACGCTTGTATGCCCACATTGTATTGTTGATGATTTAAGTCTCATCAATTTCATTTGGTATAGTTGAATATACTATAGATCAAATGAGAAATTATATATACTGATTATTGATATGAGTTAGGGGTGCACAATTATTCAACCAAGGGATGAGATTTAAAGGGCAACGGTCCTGATGGTGTTCAACATGGTCCATGACAACTTAGTCAATTGACAAATGAGTAGCAACTGAGAAATTAAGATCAGTAGCAAATAACCAAGTAATGATAACTGAAGCATCATTGCAACTGATATTAGCAACAACTGGACGACTAGTCTTAACTAACCACTTATAGGATTTTTTCTTTGACACGACTAATTGAGTTCCTGCTCAAGAGTTTTTCACTAATATAATTGTATAGTTATCAAACAATTATATAAATGTAACATTGTTATAGGTCAATCTGTATAAAAAGGAGTTCATTTGGTTTGATTATGCACATATATTAACAACTGCGTTTTCTAAGAGAATAGAACATCTTGATCTTTATAATTCACTCTCTATCTTGTTTGATTATAAATCTCATGTACGCATAAAATACTTTAGTATAAAAATTAAATTACACATTTGAGAAGGCTGTTCAAGTCATACCAAATTCTTAAAGCTTACAGTACGTACTTATGAGATTGATATACATCTCTCCATTTTATATTATGTTCTCTATTATTTCTTAAAACATTTTTAGTATATATATTTGATTTCTACAAGAGATGGATTTTACGTATTTCTAGTTTGCATACAAATTATTTGATAAAATAGCTGTACAAATAAATCAAAGACTACTAATCGTTAAAAGTATTATCATGACATGATTATATAAAACACATATATATTAACTTACTTCAAGTATCAATCTTCAAGAATGATGATATATTGTTTTTGAACGACAAATATGCAACCCTGCTTCGGAGATATATGTTATCTTAATTAGGCCCACCTATTCGTTTCCTAGCCGGAACCGCACCCCAACCCACTCAGGAGGAAACTTATTGCTGAGAAAACCACTGACTCAACTATAAACATTTTTTGCTTATATTAAAACTTGAACCTATAACCTTTTAATATTTACGTGTCATTGATAGCTCACCTTAAACAATTGAGCAAATGATCATGAGTAGATATGATTATATATATAATAAAATCATTGGTATAGAAAATTAAACCTTAATAGAATTACTATTCTTATTATTAGCTTTGGTCGGTGGGGATGATATTTTTCTTTTTTTTTGTGTTTTAATTTTTCTTTTGTTTTTTTTGTTTGTGTTTTAATTTTTCTTTTTTTTCTTTTTTTTGTTTGTTTGTGTTTTAATATGGTTTGTTTTGTGTCTGGGTTCGAGATTTTGGGATGAGGTTTTTTGTGGGGTTTGGGGGTGAGGTTTTTCTTGTTGGTTTTTTGTGTCCGGACACGTCTCTTTGATGTGTGTTTCGATTATGTTCGTTGTCGTTGTCTTTCTCCGGGTTCCTACTTTCTTTCTTTCGTTATCGATACCCTGACGATCCTCGCTATTAAGGTTTGGGTTTTCCTTTTGTTTGCTTTTTTGGGGCTTGGTTTTCGTCGGTTTTCTATTTTTGATGTCGCCTTCTTGAGTCTTTGATTTTCGTCTGTTTTATGTATGGTGTTGGGTTTTGATTTAGTTTTGTGTTCTAAATATCCTCGCTAGTAAAAACTTAATCTAAAACAAAATATCATCATACTTTTTCACAATTTAAAATTTTATTTTTATTTTACCGAGGATAAACTTTGATACTTCGAGACATATCTTTTTCTACATCACAAAATTTACAACTTATTTATTTTAGAATATGTGATTTCGCAATTATAATTGATATAACTTGTTTATTTTCCTTTTATTTAGTGAATTATCACATTATCAGTCACGATAAAGGATAATTAATAATGAGAAAAGCATTCAAGATTTCAAGATATGTTTACTAAATTAATAATTCATATGTTTCCTAATATAAACTCGAAGTTTTAATTTAGCATCAACTCCTCAATCCTCGTTAATATCTTATCAAATCATTGAAAATCTTTTTATCCGCGCGTTTTGAGGAAACTATATCAAAACTCTAGATTTGGGCTTTTTCATTCTTTATATAATTACCCTTTTACCCATGTAATCATCCAATGCGCTTTATCTTTAATTCTTTTCTTGTGTTAATCAAGGGCAATCTAGTCATTACACAGCACCACCCCGACTTACATTAGGAAACAAATCTCTATAAAACCCAAATCACATCCATCCCTCCTGTTTCATAATGCACACAAGAACAAACTAAAGAAAACTAGATCAATCTTTTGTTCAAGAATCGATACGTACGATCGATCAAGATGCACATGGAGAGCAATTCGAACACATACAAGTGGTTTGAAGCTGATAAATTGTTCTTGAAGAGCGTGATGATTGCAGGCTTCATGGAAGACATTGATGGACAGCGGCCGATGGTGTTGCCATACAACGCTGATTTGATTCGCGCCCGACAGTTATACCTCAGAAGCTACCCGTTCACCAGACCCGAAAAGAAATCGAGGACTCAGAAGACCAAGTTGTTCTTGATCAAGGAGAAGAATTACTTGCAGATGAAGATTGCAACGTTTGCTTCTTTCTTTCGTCTCCACGAGGAAGATCAGAAGTGACATGTTATTCTGGATACATATGTAATTAAGGTTTGATCGTGTTTAGGGCTAAAAGTAGAACATTGTAACATTCGGTACGTTGACACATTCATATGTAATTAAAATTAGTTTGCGTTTAATGTGTATCAGTTGATATTAACGTATTGGATTTCTTGAAATATTGGAAATCCATTCAAGTCTCGTATGACCAATATAATATTTTTGCATTTTAAAAAGTTTAGAAGAAGATCAAAGATTAGGCATCTGAACTTATAAGTTGAACAAAACTTAACTTTAGAAGCGGTTGAAATTTTTTCTTGGAGAAGTTAATTGAGGAAACCACTTCCAAAATATTGTGTCAACGCCCTAATATTAATTTAATAAACCTTTGCTATTCAACAAGGATCGATGCTAATTAATATAAAAATGTAATTTAGTGTTTATTCTTTTGGAAAATTAATAGATAGGTAATTTGGTACGCTGTTTAGATACTCGATCTTTTAGGGTAATCTGGAATTTAGTGATGATATAATCTTTAGTCATGTTGAGTCATCTACTCATCTCCATTGGGTCGTATACACAATGTTCAGATTGCTACTTTTAATTGGATTAGCAGCAGATGTTTGAAAGTTAATGGGGCATGGCAAATTCAGTAGCAAGTTTATCCACATTATGCCTAAACTAACTTTCACTAGCAAGAAAATCAGCGGCTGAAGAATTAATGGACTGTTTGGTAATTTCTAACGGATCCCACGAAATGCAAATAGAAGGAAAAAATAATTATTAATTGCCGGATTAGTGATGAAACCTACGAGAGAAAAAGAAGAGAAGATAACTTTTTTAATTTTCGTAAGATAATTTAACTATGGACCACAAAATCACAAAGAAAAATAAAGATAAGAAAGTAAGTTTTTATCGGCCTAAAAGGTTATAATGGGCTACACAGTCAAGAGCCCGTTTTAGGAAAATTTAAGAGTCCGTCTTACGTGATTTAGAGCCCATTTTACTTAACTAGATTGTTTGAGTTATAACCCAAGCTTCTCATTTCTCACCCTATTTATTAATTAATATTATTTTTTTAACGATATGTTAGTGGTTAGTAAGTTATTAACATCAAGTTAAAGCTCGTTTTAAGTATGCATTATTAGAGCCCGTTTTCAGTATTGGTTGTTGATATTTATTTTTATCATATGTGTAAGACTTTATTTGATGTATCCATATTGTTGGTTTATTTCTAATGACTATAATAAACAATTTAGATGAACTATACATGGTAAAATATTGTATATTACATGTGATGCTAAATTCTTCTTTGCACTTCTGTTTTTACATATTTATTTAACTCTTTCCCTACTATTAGTTATCTTTATGTAAATTTTACAAATGTTAAACTTTCAACCTCTTGAATCGAAAGAATACGTATTATCACTAGCTAGGATGTCCCTTATGGACTTTCACAATTCTAGTTATAAATACTTATAATGAAAATATTCAAATTCCAAAACATTGAGTGTTTTCATTTGTAGTAAATTCAGTTAATCATGTTATCATATTGATCTCTTGCTTTCTTATAATCATTTTCCTCATACATAGTTAATACTTACATACAAGTAGGTAACAACATATTCTACACATATGACCCTCTGTACAAATTGATATATTTTTTTACTTTCGTGCGTAATGTGGGTTGTCCCACAAGATGATCGATATTAATAGGCTGTACTGCTAAAATTTATAAATTTATTGATAGATAGAGACATGCATGAATATGAACTAGAATTGTTCAAATTGAAAATTCGCACAACTGGTCCCCCTTTTACCTAATAATAGTAACATTCCTTGTATGTTCCAAAAGTTACCAATTTAACACGTATTTTTTTTCTTCCGGTTACGTATTCGATTAATTATAATATACCATATTTTAATAAGTTAGTTACTTATTTTTAATCATTTTCATTTAGAAAAGAGACGTGGGAAACAAAGGTTTAGATTTCCCCAGAAGTTGCCAATTGTCACTAGAAACGTTCTTTTATTTTATAGTATAGATAATATGATAGTTTGTAAGTTTAGAGAGAGAATTACGATGTGCTAGCAACTCCTTAATGTTAGTTACTGTAAGCGTTTATGTCAAAACGATCTTAAAAAGGTACATTAGTTGGTTTCATCATTGGGATCCTTCTTTTGCAAACGGATTTCTGTTGTTTCAAAGAAAATTAGTTTCATCGTAAGGCTTCCATACACTTTTTATATTGTAAAGAAAGTGGACGAGTGTCATGACTGATGTGAATGAGGGAGGATGGAAGAGCGAGGCAGCCGACGTGTATGCTAGTAGATATATACACCACTTAAATGGAAACTAATATGCTAAACAACATAAGGTCGATTACAATGATCTATGACTCCAAATACTACAGGTCCAATTCACTGATTCAGCAAGTTGTCATGTGTCAATGGCAACATGAATTGAGATTAACCACTTCACAAAGATCTTTGTTATCATTGATAGTTGGAAAACAACCTGAATAAACTCTATAAACTCTTTGAACATCTGCAGCACGCGTGGTAAACAACTTACCATGTGACTCAACCATAAAAACATCATTAGTTTCTGCACTTGTTTCTTCCACATCTGCAGCCTCCCTGAATTTGCCTTCTTTCCACAAACTCTTCACAAGCAAACGCTTTGTAGAAACATCAAGCCTCAGATTGAAGGCTTTCATATCTTCAAAAGCTCGATAAGCTAAAACAGCTCTATTGGAGTTGCAATAAGCACATATTAAAACCTTAAACATATAAGCATCTGGTTCTAAACCACTCTGTTTAACCATCCCAAAAAGCCTCTGAACGGTTTGAATGTTCCCCGCAAGTGCAAAATGATGCATCAGTGAAGAAAAAGTTTGGATGTCCGGAAGAATTCCAGATAAAATTATCTCGTCTAGCGTATCCAGGATCTTAGAATCCATTTTACACTTGGCTAATGTTTTCAAAATAGATGAACACAGAGACAGATGACATTGTTTTGACAATGTATTACCACAAAGGGTTTTGATATTTTGGAAAACCTTCAGCGCGGCTTCACCCTTCTTTGAAATGCCACAGTAATCAATTATCATTTTTACAGTAGCATATGACAATTGTATACCTTCACTTTTAATTTTGAGTATGAGTTCTTCAACCATATTAGCGTGTCCTTCACGAGCTAATTTGGTAATCATCCTAGAAATTGTATGAACATCATGATGGAATCCCTCTTGATTAGCAACCCAACAGTAGAAATTCCATGCTGACTCAGCAGAACTGAAGCTCCTAATCATCTTTGAAACCACGCGTGTTGTCCAAACAAACTTTGCATTCTCGAGTGCTGACACCTCGTCAGGTCTCCAATAACGAAGAGAACTAGCTAAAACAGTTGGGTCAAACCATGGTCTTAACTTCACTCCATCCACCTGATCATCATCTTCATCATCAGAATCATCAGAAGACAATTTCACATCTTCAATTCTCTTATCAGGCAACATTTCTTTAATCAATTCTGATGTTTCTTCCACAAATCCTGCATCATGCATTCGTTGCAGTGATGAGAGCATCAGTCGCGTGGGAAAAATTCCATCCACTTGCATTTGACTAAGCAAAGTTTTAACCACATCAAACCGATCAGCACCACAAAATGCATCTACCAGAACAGAATACTGCCTTAAAGTGTGTTTCACACCCATTGATGGTAACATGTTGAATATTTTCATTGCTGGATCTAAGTTTCCACAATTCACAAGATGTTCAATGATTACAGTGTATGTTCTAGAATTAGGAACACCTCCTTCATCAATCATTCTACAGAAAGTCTTTACAGCCTCATAATCTTTGCCCGTTTGTGCACATATCTTCATGATAATGTTATACGACTCGATATTTGGGAACTTTTGGGATCTTTTCCACTCATGCCACACATAAAGAACAGAATCAAGATCACCTGCAATTGCATACAGCTTCATCTGATCCATAAAGCTGACATGGGCAACATTCTTGAATTTCCCCGAGTTTATGCCATTAATGAGCGCCTTCAGCTTCCCAATTTGGCATGATTTCGCAAGTACTTTCGCCAAAGCGTAAAGGGTGTTTTGATTATGACTGAAATTTGGGAACTTTTTTAGAGCTTCAATCAAGAAAAGAGCAGAATCTGGTGATGGAGCAGATTTCAGTGCATTGGTGACTACAAAAGAGTCCAGAGCATGATCATTCAAGATCGAAACAAGCGACTGTGGGGAATCAGATCGGAGAACTATACGTATTCTATCAATGAGCCTTGCACGCTCTAGATAAAGGGAGACCGCGTTCTTTGAAGACTTAGTGGCAAAGTTGTGAGCTTGAATATTCAAAGCCATACATGTATTTGCAAATTGATGAAAGGAAAATTGAAACGCAGACAACCCCAACAAACGATCGAATTGTTGCAGGCTATTCCTATGGGCAATATTAACACGATGGAATTTCAGCAGTATAGCCATTGTACAGTACAAGAACATCAAGTGTCAAAAGCTACATGCCTGATTCTGTCAGAAATTGACAATTTCTATGTGCAAATCATAAGGGTTGACAAGAAAACTCAAGATGCATGATGATTTGAAGAAGTTCAAAACAGGAGGAGGGAAGCAGGACTTACGTCGAACAGTTGGTGTGCAATCAATCAAACTTTAAACATTACGCGTAACGACATCATTAACGAGTAAAAGTAAGGTGATATAGTGAATCAACATTAATGTTGCTGATAGGTTCTCGTACGATCACTTGTTAAGGATCCATCGGTTACCGGCCGATTGTGGGGGGTTTAGGGTCTTGATTCCGGCCAGATTCTCATATTCATTTTTTTTATATAATAAAAGGAGTAGCTTTGTTTACGGTGGAATCAAAACTTTTAGTTTCGTGCGAATAATTTAAAAGATTTAAATTCCGGAATTTAAATTAAAGTATACAAAATGTTTAATTGTTTTTGTTAAAACCGTAACAGATCATCTACGTTAGCATGTTTTTAGGTGTTTTTTTTATGTATGAATGTTTTTTTTTCTTTTTATTGGAGAGTTTAGTTTTTTTGAGTTGAAAGTTTATAGAAATGAATTTGATAAAACAAGATATGTGGCAGGTGAGTGGGGGCAAAGAAAGTTGGGTCATATTAAAAAATAATAAGAATAATACATTATTTCTATACATGTTTTATAAATTTTATCTTTAAAAGTAAAATGTATGATGATGTGGTAATGTTTTTATATGTTTTTGAGTTTCACTATTTGAAAGGTTTTGTGAGCTTTTATAGAATGAGTGTTTTTTTGTTGATGTGGCATTTAACTAGAAGGTTTCTTTTTTTTTTCTTTTTCTTTTGATATTTTTAGATTTTTTATTGGTAATGCTCTCATAGCAATAACAAATTAGACCTAGTTATCAAAGTTATTGATAGGATGAGAGAAAAATAAGATGTAGGTAAACCTTATTTTTATTTGAAAGGTTACTGGATTTTAATAACAACTTTTATTTATTGACGAGATTAATTCAAACTCATAAATATATATATATATATATATATATATATATACATATATATATATATATATATATATATATATATGTGTGTGTGTGTGTGTGTATATATATATATGTATATATATATGTGTATATATATATATATATGTCTATATGTATATCTATATCTATATATCTCTCTCTCTATCTCTCTCTCTCTATATATCTCTATATCTCTATATATCTATATATATAGGGGAGGGATCAAATGAAAACCATATTTATAATTAAAAACCGTGAAAACCACTACTATCCAATCACATAATTTATAATCGATTTAACTTTCTAATTGTTTAAATTATATTTAAGTAAAATTCAACCATATTTTTCAAGATCATTATATATATTTTCATATAAGCTCCAAGGAACATCGATGATGACGAAACGACTTACGTATACGTAACTTTAGGAGCTACATGTGCGTAACTCATAGTTGTACACTTGATAACACGTACTTACATATATATATAACGATCATTATATATACTTTCATATATATATACATTACCAATTTTAAACTTATTTTTCTCTAACGATCATTTATTTAGTTTTTTGATGACGTAGACTCCTTACGTGACCAAAACATTAAGCAGAAAGTTTAAATCTACTATTAGTTGAGCTTTTACTTGGTTTAAGTTTGACTATAGGTAAGATTGAGATCACTTCTTTATTAATAATACAATACATATAGTTGGTCTTCTAAGTTTAACTGCTGCAAAATGTCCCTTTTCTATGTTAGTCATATTTTATGATTCACTATAGGCAAAAACCTTTAAACCAAAACAAATCCTAACTAATAGTAACGGTTTGATTTGATTTGATTTTAATTTTCAGTGATTTTATTTCTGTTCACAAAGATTAATTTGACTTATGATTTGATCTAAAACCCATCAAAACTCGAGCGTAAAGGTGTAAACAGCATAAACATAATTAGTAGAAGTTTGGAAAAAAAAATCAATACAATTAAAAAAGAATAACAAATTACAAGCAATCGGCCCAAAAGGTGTATTGGGCTACCCAATTAAACAATGCATCAAGCCGACAAGCACATTAGTATAAATTAACTGGGCTTTTTGTCCAAGCTTCTTCCCTTAAAAATGAAAAATGGTAACCCAATTGGATTTGTCAGTTGACATATTTTGCATATTTGAGGAAGTTAACTTACAGACCCAGAACTTTATTGTTGAATTCTTTTTTGGTAATGTTACAATCAATAACGAATTTACAGAAAGTTGTAATGAAAAACTACACATGACGCCCAAAATTTCAATCACACCCTAAATATTTAAATCCCTCAACGGTAACTGCTTTAAATTATTTTCCTAAACGTTGTATTTTTAGATTTGACTCCAAAAAAGGAAATCGAAAATTAGAATAAATGGAAACATGTGAGGTGCATATATATTTGGAGAAGAAAAGAAGATAGAAAAAAGAATAGTGAAAGGAGGGTTTGATCCTAATAATAATAATAATAATAATAATAATAATAATAATAATAATAATAATAATAATAATAATAATAATAATAATAATAATAATCTCATTCCCATGCATGCTCACGCTACCAGCCTGTCTTTTTTTGGAAGACGTGTCCATTGCATTTTAACATCTTTTGCTCCTGGACCACTATCCCCACTCCATACATTATACACACATACATTTATACATTTATATCATATCCCCTTTTATTCTCAAAATCTCTTGTTATGTTATCCTGAATTTTGAAAAAGAAATTTAACAACTAAAGTATGTATTTCTAAAAACAAGTGCAAACTCTACTTATATACACTTGTTAGTTGTGTGGATTTGACTCGTATAATTAGCAACTTAAATCTAGTTAATCATGTTGTTATGTTAAGTCTTTTTTATTTTATTTTTATGATCATTTTCCTCCTAGATGGTATGTCACATAAGCTACACATGTTAGAGGTTAATTTAGTTATAAGTTTAGTATGAATTGTGGGTTGTCCCACAAAACGAACCATAAGTGCATTGTCCTTTGAATTATTTCACTTGTCATTTTCAATCTCCTCCTCTTGCCCACCCATACATATTTATCTCTTTATTTTTAATTCTTATGCTATGCACCCCTTTTGCTACTTTAGTTTACCTACCCTATTATATTTTTTATATATATGATGCTTGTTCGGATGTAACACCCTAAATTTTAATGTAACAAGTTACAAATGTGTGAAATATGAAACTAGCATATTATATACTACAGAACGAAAAAGTAACGAGTAAGATGATTAATTAAAAAATAAGATATGTTGATGAAGACTTATTATTGTAGGAGATCGTCTAATAATAATAAATATATTGTATTAGACCCAGCTTCGTTTTTAACGAACTTAGGTCGACTTGTAGAAAAACATAAACTCGTACTAACAACATATTCAGAATTTATAAAATGCTATATTTTAAATTTATAAGAGAAAGACGAATGAAATAGTTAAACTAATTATATAAGCAAGCAAGCAAACAAATATGCTACTCAATCATCAGACAGTAGTGATGTGGGTTTAAAACTACTTTTAAATGACGACGGTGTACATATTTATACATATTACTTCAGATGTGGCATATAAGATCTTTTTTGGCATGCTACTAGCATATCATTTTCTCTCCATCTGAGTATTATTATCTTATATAAGAATTGTTTCTGTAGTAAACATACCCCAATTGATTGTATGGTTTTATTTACTTTGCAATAGTTACACAAATAGTTTTTATCCCCACCACCCCTCAAATGGTTCTGGCTTTGTGAAAAGTGGAGCCATACCATGAGAATGTTGGTTCCATACTTAATGAAATCATCAATGAAAAGTGATCGACCCGATCTCCAGGACGTGCATCAATTTTTGTCCTCAAATCTTCACTTTAAATTCACCATAGAACTTTAAGATTATATATATATATATATATATATATATATATATATATATATATATATATATATATATATATATATATATATATATATATATATATATATATATATATATTTAATGGTATAAAATTTTGCTATTTGAAAATGATTAGGATAACCATTTAAATTCTAAAATAAAATGAATGTTAAAGAAATAAAGTAAGGTGTTAGTTTATGAGATAGAAAATGATGTAAACAATGATTTGTATGCAGTCGTACAATAAATAGATATGAAAAGGAAAGGAATTAACATTATAGGGGTCCCGAGTCTAGTGTGGGTCAAATTTATATAAGATGACACGTTAATAGGCATTAAAGACTAGTAAATTTCATGAATTGATGGATAGATAAAGCCATATATGCATGAATATGATCTAGAATTGGCCAAATTAAAAATTCCCACAATTAGTACCCAAAAATGATTGCCCATATTGAACATTTTTTATTTCTAAATTACAATGTTTAAATTATGAAAGAGAAAGTTTGATTAATGAAACTTAAATCAAGTGGTTGAGATGAGTTATTTATGATAATAGGTTTCGAGTCTCGCTCAGAGCAAAAATGTTTCGAATTAATAAAGGGGGTTTTTCCGGTTGTGGATGTGCTGAGTGGGTTAAGGGTGCGTTCCAAGATGGAAAAACATATATTTAGGCCCGATTAAATCTTTCTACTCTAATAAAAAATTATCTTGAGATGACATGTGTCAACACCACAATCATCCTCACCAAAATTTTTTCGTCTCTCTCTCCTATTAAATAATTACCTTAATTATTAATAATATTATGTAACATTTTTTAAATTTAATAAATTAAGAAAGATATCTATTTATTAATGTTATTTCTAATTAAGAAAAAAATTAAAACAAAATTTAAAAAAATGATATAACTATTTTATTACTTATAGTCATTTTTCATATATAATTTCAGTTATATCATATCTTAAAATATCATTTTATAATTAATAAACTATATTAAATTAATATTATATTTATTCAACCCATGTAACACACGTGCTTACTAAAGCTAGTAACATATATAATCTGAAATTGGGCTCTCAATTTCTTTCAAGTTTCTCTCACGACGACTCTCTTTAACAATTCCGAGATGTCGCCTTCATATCTATCAAAAAAGGGTCATGATGATACTAAAAGGTTTGAGATGTTTCAGGATAGATTTCGCTATTGTTCATAATAAAGCTTGAGGTGGTTCATAATAAATCAATGATAGAATTCAATCTAGTAATGATGTTGGTTCGAGCATACCCAACAATAAATCAGATCCCCACAATGTATTTCCATCTGCCTTGATAGATGATATTACTAACATGTGGTTGTTCCACTAAATCAATATTCAACGATACTTACGTTACAATCTTACTCCTTAAATAGTTCTCTTATGCCTTCATGTTGGACGCTTTTAATTCTTCTCATGCTTTCCTAGTATTTTCATGATAGAAATTATAATGGTATTCGATAGTACCAAACTAATTGGGGAAAGAAGTACCTTGTTTAGTGAACATCATATAAAGGTGTCTTTAGCATTTATTTCTTGTATTATTTATAAAAATAGTTTAGAGTTAATGAATATTTTTCTTTCATTTTATGATGTGATTCACGATAATTAGGATGATAATTCGTTATCTTACATTTTTTATAATATAGTTATTAGTCACGATAATAAATGAGAAACTTTGACAATTTTGTTCATTATACAACATATCATACAATATAATAGTGTCGTGAAAGTTTAATATCTTTAAATGTAATAATAGATGCAATAATGCTATAAGATGCTTATATTTTCAAAGCCATATTCGTCTTCTGAAAGACCAAGGTTACATTCACTAGAGTTTGAGAAGCATACAACCAAGTTTCACAGTTCCACAAAATGATTTACTGATATCCTGAGCAAACGAAACAACAAACGAGAAGACAATCCAACATTATTGAGCCGAGGCTATACGTTGTAAAGAAAATAATCCAACAAAGATGCACGTTACAAGATTCGTCAATGCAAGAGGCTTTAG
The DNA here is from genome assembly GCA_025215565.1 of Flaveria ramosissima. Lineage (NCBI taxonomy): Eukaryota > Viridiplantae > Streptophyta > Magnoliopsida > Asterales > Asteraceae > Flaveria > Flaveria ramosissima. Next base: position 81,300,678 of record CM046035.1, read on the forward strand.
GAAAGGATAACAATATCTCTTGTTGGGATGATCACACATTCTCTCTCTAAAGTGTTAATTAACGACGTGATCATATTGGAGTACTGCTAGTATCTTCTCATTTTATAAAAAAAAGCATAAGTAACATCAAGTTAATGTATGACTGAACCAATTAAAAAGACATGATATTATTGATTATGATGTGTGGTTTTGATTGAAGAATGAATTTGTTATATGTACACATACCTATCAATATCACATTCTCTTTATCTCTTTTTATAGCTACAAAGAGTAGAGAGATGTAATCAGTGTCCCAATAACAAAAGTTGGGTGTTTATATAAACTAGGCCTTTGAAGAATCGATCAAAAAGCTATACAGTATATTTATAACTGATATATGATTTCTAAATATTTTTAAGACTTTGACTTTTCTTAAAAAAGGAAATTTCTAAATCTTTCTAAGACTTTGACTTTTCTTAAAAATATATAGTTAATTTATTTGAAACATTTTAAACATAGGTCATACGCAATATATTGGAATCGTATATGTATAAGTTCAATTGTTTTGTAATATTTTTTTTATTGTTGAGACACGTCTAAAGAGAGTATTTATGAAAGTCTGAATCAGAGAAATTGTATTAATCTTTAATTTTATAAAATAATAACTTTAATTTACACAAGAATAAAAACGCTTATAAGGGTTCTTGTATAATTATTAAAAATATCTTGTTAGGAGACTATTTCAAATATACTATTACAAACTTTCTAATAAATAATTAATTAGGAAATATCATATATTATTAATTGATAATATATAACAATTACAAGATGATTTAAGCTCTCAAGTCAGCAAAGATGGTTTAAGCTCTTTATTTTTATAGGGGGCGGAGGTGTTCGAATCTCAGGCAATGTACACAGATATTATTTTTGCCTTGAAATCATTATTTTTTAGTTTTGACTTTTGTCTTTCGGATAATGGGAAGAAAAAACACGTTGAATCAGTTAAATCGAATTTAAAAAAGAAAACATATCACCATTATTCTTTACACTAGATTTCATAAACTCATGTATTACACGGGTTTAATAAATATAATTTAAATATAATTAAAACTTATTAATTATAAAATGATAATTTAAAATAAAAACTGATTGTAATCTTCCTTATCATTAAATAGATGAATTTTTGTTTCAAAATAACCGTTTTAAAAAAATATCACTAAAAACGTATTTATTATAACTATCAATTTTAATTACTTTTTGTTTATAAAAATCTTACTTAGTAAAAATAATAATTTTAAAATATTTCATACTTTTAAAAACGTTTGATGTTTTAAAAAAGAAATAAATAAATATTATAGTAATTAGAAATACTAAATCCTAAAAAAAATAATATTATTAGTACGTAATTATATAATGTGATTATTTAATAAGATATAGGACCGAGAAAATTTTGATTAGAAGGAATGTGACACCAATGTGAGGCTAAGCCATTTAACCTATACGTTGGTGTAATATGAAGTAATTTAGAAGTAAGATGGGTTTGCAGTTCAAAAAAAAAAATATGATGTTAACACATGTCACATATAGCTACCATTTTATTATAGTAGAATGATAATTTATCTTTTTTATAATCTATTTAAAATAACATTTCTTATTTCCTTTTGTTCGGAAGGAAATTTGATTTAACACATTTATTTATGATGAAAATCATAATATTTAATTTTCATATAAACTACATCATTATGCACTTTATTTTATACTAAACAAGTTATTTTGAATGTTCATTGTCGTTTTTCTTTCATAAATTTTTCCTTCATATTCTCTTTTTCTTTAATTATTCTTGCTTTAGGTTGCTATGTCTCTATTAAATTTAAATATAACTTTGCGTCTCTCCAGATTTTATATACGTTGTGATATGGGTCTGGTGCTTATATTATGTTTTAATGGTTACCATAGATTATTTCAGATTAAGCGAAATGCACATAAAGCAAAAGTACATGTATGTTTACTAGAATTATAAAAGTTAGAAGATTTTGTCTACAATATTCTTATGTGAGTGGCCCATGTCACTATTTCTAGAGATGTTCTTTTTTCATTTTTACTCAAAATTAGTTTATATAAATAAAATCTTGTTATATTACATATAGTTTTAATAACCTGTACATTACGTGGGTTAGCTTTAGTAACCCGTATGTTACATGATTTGAATCAATAAAATAAAATTAATTAGTTATAAAACAATATTTTTAGATAAAATATGATTGAAATTACGTATGAGTAAATATTATACATAATAAAACAATGCTATGAGCTTTTTAAACTTTTGTTTTTAAACTTCTTTTAATCTATTTCTAGAAAAACAGTCTTTTTTAAAGGTAAACATTTCCAAAAAAAAGATTTTTTCAAAACAATTTCAAAATTTTTTTAATATGCAAAATATTTAAAAAAAATATCAATTTTAAAAAATTTCTTATAACACTGCCAATTTTATTTTTTAACACCAGTTTAAAATATTTCATATTTTTTAAAAAGTTTGATCTTTTAGAAAAAAAATTATTCTATAAAAAATTGTTTTCCAGAAAAAACATTAATAAAAATATCTCCGCTTTAATTTATGAAAAACCTATTTTAATCTAAAAAAATTTAATTAATATTGTTAGTAATTAGTGTAATTATTTAATGTGAGAGAGAAGTAAAAATAGTTTGATGAAAAAACTTTAATGTTGTCTTGTGTCTCCCCTTGAATACTCTTTTACTAAAGTAAGAAAATCACAAAACAACCTGTGTGAATTGACCTTTCCATTAGGAATTTTGCATGTGTGCGATATATAGCAATCAAATGAAACATAAACATAAATAGTTTGGCTAAGAATATATATGGTGGATATTTTGGGAGCTCTAAACATGATATAGATACAAGTAGGACTCAAAACATCATTACAATATAATTAAAAGAAACTCCAAACTCATAGGGCTCAAAACCTTTAACGGACGCTAAACACAACTTTTCCTATGTTGTAATATCAATAGGGGCTCGAAACATTATCTAACCACTAAACTTGATTTAAAAGAGACTTTAGTGAAATAGTTTTTATCAACGTGTCAA